>RJWH01003292.1:0-163988 GCA_004363575.1 Solenodon paradoxus | reverse complement strand
CCTTCCTTCCTTCCTTCCTTCCTTCCTTCCTTCCTTCCTTCCTTCCTTCCCTCCCTCCCTTCCTCCTTCCCTCCCTCTTTCCCTCTCTGTACTTTTTAAGTTAATATTCACTATATAAATCTATCCTTTATTGCTTTATTCAGGTGTCCCTAAAATAATCATTTAGATTTCTGAAATTCAGTATATATTCAACAGAATCCCCATTTTCCATATATGATAGTATAGAACGCAATTAAACTCACATCTCTGTAAACCTCTTTTAACTACAAAATCCAATTGCTTTTCATCAATAATAAAAATTTCAAATTTTTTAACAACCAAAATGAAAAAAACATGTGATTCAATAAGAAAATAAAATAAAATACTTATGTCTTTAAAAAGAATAATATAGTAGCTGTTCTCTCTCTCTCTCTCTCTCTCTCTCTCTCTCTCTCTCTCTCTCTCTCTCTCAATGATTTGTTTTAGAGCAGTTTTAGATTAACAGAATCTTAAGAGGAAGGCATATAAATATTCCATTTATTTTCTCCCCTCAAATTTGTATATACTTCCCATTATCAGCATCCTCCACTACAATGTTACATTTGTTTTAACTGATAAATGTACATGGATACATCATAATAATTCAAATTCCATATTGACATTCAAAATTATTCATGGCACCATATATTCTATGAGTTTGGATAAATGTATCCAGCATTATTTTATCATACAGAGAATTTTCACTTCCCTGAAAAGTTCTCTGTGCTCTGCGTGTTACCACCACCCTTCTGTCTCCATTTGCCAGCAGCGATTTCTCTGTACTGTCTCCATATTCTTGCCTTTTCAGAATGTTATATAGTGAGAACATAAAGCATGTAGACTTTATAGGCTGATTTCTTTCACTTACAGCTCCCTCATATATTTTCCTGGCTTGGTCCTACTTTTTAGCACTGAAAAAATTCCTTTTTGTATGTGGCAAAGTAATCTATCTATTCACCATTCTTGTTTCCAAGTTTTTACCATTATGAATAAAGTCTCTGTAAACATCATTGCGTGTTTTTGTATAGACATACATTTCTAGCTCCTTTGAATAATTACCTAGGGACACAATTGATGGACTGTGATCTAAGAGTATATTTTCTTTTCTAAGAAAATAAAAAACTGTCTTCCAAAGCTGCTCTACTCTTGTGCATTATCACTCAAAGTGAAAGAGTTCCCATTGTGTACACACTCACCAGTATTTACTATTGTCAGTATTCTGGATTTTGACAATTTTAATTGGTGTCTTGTGATATGTCATTGTAATTTCAGTTTATTGGCATTTGTATATCTTTTTCACTGAAGTATCTGTTAAGGTTTTGGTCCTTTCATCAATTGTTTATCTATTACTGAATTTTAGGATGTCTTTGTATACTTTGGATGATAGCACTTTTTTAGACGTGCCTTTTGCAAAAAACTTATCCCAGTCTTTGGTTTCTCTTCTATTCTTTTGAATTCGGCTTTTGCAGAGAGAAACTTTTTCATTTTAATAAAATCTGGATAATCAACACTCTTGGTATTGTATCTTAAAAGGCATTGCCCACTGAAGTTCATCTAGGGTTTTCTCCTGTTATCTTCTAGAAATTTTATAGTTTTGAGTATTACGTTTAAGTTTGGGGTCAGTTTTAAATTATTATATTTTGTTAAAGCGGCAGGGTCTATCTAAATTTATTTTTTTATTTTTGCGTGTGGATGCCCTCTGCTCAAACACTAGCACCATTTGTTGAAAGGCTTTTTGTCCGTTGTATTGCCTTCATTCTTTTTTTACAAGGGTTACTTACCTGTTCACATGTGGATCTATTTCTGAGATTATTTTTTCATGTTATTTTCTGTGTATACATAGACATTCCTCCATAATGAGACACTATGATACAGAATAGCAGATAATATGTTACCCCAAAATTTCATCCTCACTGATTTATTTTGAATGTTTATTCATTTGGGTTAAACTATTGAAAGTCTTATAAAATGTAAAAATCTTATCACAGAGGAATAGAATTGTCACTCAGTAATCTCTGTCTGTAAATCATTTTATCAGTTAAGCTATCAAGTCACACTTTTAGCTTAATTTAAATGCCACAAGAGGAAATCAGTGTTACCTTTATCACAATGTTTTCAAGGTCTACCCCTTTTACTTAGTATCAAGACTTAGAGTGTTGTGTATTTAGTTTTGAAAATATAAATGACTCAGAAAATATGCCTTATGATTCATTTCAAAGATATGGGGTTCCTTATATACATGAGCCAAACGAGTTTATGTCAGTATGTTGTATCCTAAAAACCTTAAGACTATTCTCTATTGTCTCAGAAGTCTGATACACACACATATAAATACATTGTTTATAAATATACATATATAGGCATATACATAGAGATTATAATTATGTTTGTCTACTGTCTCTGGGAGTCAAATACATTTATATAATTTGGGAGCTTTTAATACCATTTACATAGGTGTTAATTTTTTTCATCTATATGCATTTTAATATAATTCCAGTGTTTGAGGTTGATTGTGTTCTTTTCATGGCTGAGCAAACAGCACATTTGCTTTTGAGTCTTTAATGATTTTTGTTGGCACATATATTCCAGTGACAAAATTCACTTTTTCATTGCTTTTATTTGTGAATATTAAAATTATTCTCTATAATAAATGTTTTAAGAAATAGAAGTATAGTTCATTCAGAAAACTAAATTTATTAATTTTCTTCTTGAATTCTACTTCCTCATTTCAGTAGAACCCTAGAATATTAGAGAGGCTTTAGAAGTCATCTGAATAAATATTCCTGCCGAAACAAGGAACTAGAGAAACCTCATTTTTGCTGGGTTACTCTGTGAACCACAAAGCCCTGGGGTCGCCGCTTTCTAGATAAGCCTCTGGCAATGAAACAGAAACCTCAGACCTGCCCAGTAAGACCTTGGCTGGAGGGGTTTCTGTTAATCTGCTGAGACCTAGGAAGAAGTTAAATGTCAAACAATATAGCTTAGGACCTTTAGGGTGTGATATAAACCACTTTTATTTAGGATGTGACCTCTACTTATGTGGACCCTTTATGATAATCACTTGTCAAACTTATGAAATTATAAATACCATGTGCTATTCAGGTTCGGGACCCTCTGGTTTGAGTGATTTACTCCTTACAGTCGCTGGCTTAATAAATCTCCTAAAATTCATAACTTCTGGCATATTGCTTTGATCTCATTGGTTACTTTGTAACACTGCCTTTTTAAAAGTATTACAAAAATGAAGAGATAGAACTTATTCATTCATATTTATCCTATCTCTTAATAACAGAAGTGGAGCACTAAATGTTACGTGACAAACCATCTTCCACAACACAGATGATTTAAACAGTAACACTTATTTACTAGTGTCAGATCACCTGGGCCATTTATATTTTATTTTTTTATTTTATTTTGGATCCACTGTTCTCATTTGTTTTTGCCCAAAAGTGTATGGCTAATTGGTAATTTTGATATTTTCAGGATTTTGGCTAGGATCACTCACATTTCTGGGGTCTAGGTTGGACCCTCGGGGCTCCTTCTGACCCATGTCACTTTTCCTCCTTTAGCACATTAACCCAGTAGTTTATATACAGAGGCAGCATTCTAAAAGGTGAATGGAAACACAGAAGACCTCCTGAGATCTCACTTTGTAACTCACCCACCATCATTTTCAAACTAGTTTAGATAGATTCTATTTTTTTTGACACAAAAAGGCACAATGTAAAAGTGTGCATAGCAGGAGAGTTAAGAATCTGATTGCTTTTGTAATCACTCAATGAGAACTTTTGTGAACTTATTTTTCTCCCTCTGTATTCCTTGAAAGCTCTCTTCTGTGAGTACATAACCTCCAAACAGGTATCATACATCTCAGGTTCTCTGTTTTTAATAAACACATGCAATGCTGGCAGATTAATGAGTTTTTGTTTTGAATCATTTTCTGAGATTAAAAAAAGGCAATGCATATGTAGGTGTGAAAGGGGTTCTCTGGGGTTTTTATAGGCTGGATGAATAAATAAATTAACATTAAGCATGATTGGTAAGAGAAAAGCCCAGATTTAAGAGCATATGTATGGAGAATTTACGTGGCAGTAAATTCTGAGGTTACTGACACACACACACACACACACACGTTTGTATCTTGAACTGAGGCATGGAGGATTCAGGGGAAAGAGCTCACTGTGGCAAGGAGGAATGTATCATCCTTACTCTTATTCTAAAAGTATTGTTACAGTTTTGGGGAGAAAACCAAGCGAGCACTCTTTGGAAGTATTTTAGGCAGATTTATTACACGTGTGGTCTCAGCTGGGATTTCTTCCCCAAAGAGCTGAGCCCTGAGAACATGCTTACATAGGCTAAAGCAATGAGAAGAGAGGGATGTAAATTAGGGGAAGGGGTTTCAAGCCCTGGAAGTTCTTTGTCTGCTGGCAAGCAAGCTCAGGTTACAGGAGGTGTCATGGCTTTTCTTTATAGTCACTGGAGGTGGTAGGCAGGCCTCTCCACAGTATAAGTAAATAACTCCCCTTTACACATTTTTCTAGAGAAGAGGAACAAAAGGTCATTTCTGGACAAGGAAAAGGGTGGAGGACCAGGGGTAGCAGATTACGTCTTTGATTAAAGGGAGAGTTAAAAGTTTAGAAAAATAGGAGAGTCTCCTTTGCCTCTGGGGTTGTCCTTCACTGTCCTTGGTTCTTATTTTCCAGAGTGGGGCAAGTACAGGAGAACAGGTCTTAGAAACTTGAACAATTGAGAAACAGGGATGTTGTTTTAATCCTATCACACATCATCATCTTCCTGGAATCTGATCTTTATAATTTGAATATCACTATATCTTTGACTTATTTCATTAAATGATTAAGTGTAATTGATTGTATAAGTGTAGTTAATTGATTAAGTGTAGTACAATAATTTTAGTGTGAAGGAGAAAGTTATTTTTGAGAAAATTTTTGCTTGTCTCATAGATAAAACAGACATTCCCAAGCAGACTCAGAGCACTGTGGATGCAGGGGGATGACTTCCCCTTTCTCCTAGTTTCTTCTCTACTAGCAAATGACCAAATTAGCATCAGACATATTGACAGGAGAAGAAAAACAAAACAAAGGTTAGCAATAACACCCATACCTCCTGTAAACATTGTAGACACCAAATAAAACTGAGTACTCATCAAAGTGGTTTCAATCAACTCTTTAAAAAAATTCAACTAAAGACAAAGGAGATTGGGGAAGAAGAAGGTCAGCCCTGGAAGGTCAACAGGAAAGGCACAGCAAACAATGACATGAAAGTAGTGAGAATTTAAGGTGCTGCTTTTCCCATTGTTAAGATCTAATCAAACAATACAAATAGCTAAAGTAGTTGCACCTTGTTTTTGTTGCCCTGTAGGAAAGCAATCAGGTCCTCAGAAGAAAGATATTTATTAATTAGCTAAGGACTTAAGAATAAAATGAAAGAATTCACATTTTTGCAATATGTTTTGTATGCAGTTAGAAATCTAAAAAAAAAAAAAAGAACAATGCTATGGTTTCTACACTCAAAAATATTTCATCATTTAATTTGACAGAAATTTTTATACCAGCAATCCTAATATGTTATAAGGCAGGGCACAAAACTTTGAACATGTTTTGTAAAAATATAGATATTTAAAACAGTTTAGTCAAAGTACTATGAAATGATGGAAGAAATATCTAGTCCAGTAGATAGAATACCTTGTTGACAAATACTTGTTAATGAGAAGCAACAGTCAGTGCAAAGTTTAGAACAAGAGTTGTGGTCCAACATTTATGTCAGAACTAACCCTAAACAATTACCTGAGTCTACATCATAATTTTTATAGACTAAATTCTAACTGACATTTAAAACCAATCAGTCAGTCATTTGTGTGAGTGTGTGTGATGTGGGGCTACTTGGATTTGGTATTCAACAGTTCAAGAAAGATTTCTTGAGTGTTACAGTACAATGTTGTAAGTTTATTAGAAAAATGGAGGCAAAAGAAAACAAGTGTGAACTAGAGTTCTCATGGGCAAAAAGGCCTGCACTGATTGCTATAAGATCACAAAATGTATACTCTTGGGATGGGGCTATTAGTGAACCACATTTCCAGTGTCTGTGTTATGGCAGAGCCTCCGGATGGCAAGAAGACTGACAGCTGAGCACTCAAAGGAAGAGAAAAAAGCCCTTTATTGCAAACACTGGTACTGGCTCAGGGATATTGTTACCCAAAACTGAGCAACGGGGATCTAGAGGAGCTCCTTTTATACTCTGAGGTAATGATTCATCTTCTTGGCTACATGTGATTTCTACTGGCAACTCATCAGTTAGGTACAACTGCAAATTATGGAGGTGATGCTTGTTTGTCGTTGGTCACAATAACAGGACATAGCTGCAGTCTCCCTAGAACAGGATGTAGCTACTATGTAGCTACTGCCTTGGTAGTGTGATAACATTCCTGACAGACTAACTTTTGCATTTGGGTCAGGGAAAAGATCTTCTACCACATCTATAATTAGCAAGAGAATAAGGATTCACAAAAAAATTTAAAAGCAGAAATAGTGAGGGGATTTTCTAGGAAGTTCTACAGGTCTTAAAAGTAGTCTCTGGCATGCTGGTGGTCCCAGCTCTTTGTTGTATTGGAAAAAACATTAAGTTAATGAAGAGATTAAATGAATTTTTCCAGAGAGTTAAGGAGATGAACTTTGGTTTCTGGTATCCAGAAGCTGGCCTGTCAGATATTCCTTTGGGCATTCCAAGGTCCCCCACAATCTTTATTGATTTGAAAGATTTTGGTCTAATAAGGAAACCTAGAGAAATCTTCTTTATTCTTTAATTGACATATTATACTTAATTATCATATCTGTCTATTATACAAAATGTTATCAATATAGGGGTGTATATAGCTTTTTGAGTTTGAGATTTTATATTTTTGGGTAAATAGCCAGGATCATATGGTAGTTCTATTCTTAGATTTTCGAGGAATTTCCATATTTTCTTCTATCATGGGTGTACCAATTTTACATTCCCACTTACTATTTACAAGAATTCCCTTTTCTTCACATCCTTGCCAACTTTTATTATTTCTTGCCTTTGGATAATAACCATTTTAATAATTATGAGAATTCAATGTAACTATAACACTCCCAGACTTCAGAGTATACTAGAAAACTTTAGTAATTCAAGCAGTATATTTTAGAATAAAAACAGACACACATATGAATGGGGAAAAAAGGAAAGCCCAGAAATAAATCCACGTATACTGGCAGCTAATTTATGACAAAATATTCAAGAACCTAAAATGGAAAAGGAAAATCTCTTCAAGGAAAGATTATGGAATTGCTGGACAACCAAATGCAAAAGAGTAAAATTAGACCACTATCTAATACCATATGCAAAAATTAATTCTAATCAGATTAAATACTTGAAGGTAACACATGAAACCATAAAATACATAGAAGAAAACATAGGTCATGATATCCTTGGCAGGGACTTTAGATTTGTCTTTGTGGATTCATCAATAATAGAAACTAAAACAAAAACAAATTTAAACAAATAAAACTACATCAAACTGCACAGCAAGAGAAATTGTCGTCAAAACAAAAAAATAGATGACCTACTAAATATGAGGAGATATTTGCGAATCCTACATCTGATGACAGACAAATATTCAAAATATATAAATAACTCATACAATTCAAAAACAACCTAATTAAAAATGGACAGAGGATCTAAATTTTATCAAAAAAAGACATACAAATGGTCAACAGACATATAAAAAGATGCCCTTTGACACTTATTAGGGAAATACAAATCTAATAAGAAATCATCTCATATCTGTTAGAAAAACTGAATTTCTTTATATTTATAACTGACAGCTAGATATTTATGAGACATTTCTAAAAGAAGGCTGAGAAAGTTTCAAAGATACTAGCATTTCTAGGACTTAATCTAAAAGATAAAGAAGAACCTAAATGCTGTAAAATATTTTAAATCTTACCAGATATGCAAGTCAATCATATATACAATGCTCACAAAGAACAATCCAAAACAATTCTGATATATATATATATATATATATTTTTTTTTTTTTTTTTAATTACTGATGTTTAATGGAAAGAACATAAGAACAATTTTTGTAAGTGACATTTTCTTTTGGGATAACTGGAAATATTAATGAAGTTGCCCAAGGGGACTGAATTTTATTAACTAGTTATTTACAAACAAAACACCCTAGACATTCAGTCCCCTTTTGATATACTATCATCAGTTTTCCTCTTTTCTCCCCTCTTAGGTTTATTATTGACAGTTAGAACAATGCATCTAAAACCGATATGCTCATTGTTGTCTGGTATTAGAAAGCTCATTTTGTTATTCAAATTGCAGTTTTACAGAAGTTTCTAATAAGATTATTTCCAATTTTCCCTAGTTTTCAACTTTTTTCATGACTTTAGCAGTCACAGTATTATTGCTTTATATATGTTGAACTTCTGTTACTGAATTATCTTTTGTTAGTACCATTTTTCACATGTGTATAGCATATTTGTTATAGACTTCCAATTTTCTTCATAATGTAATCTCCTTTTTGTCCCCTATATATATAATGCTAGTACTCAACTACTGGGTCCACTTTTGAAAGGAAATTAAGCACAAGTAACTACTAAATGGTAAAAGAAAATGAATCAAGCACAATGGTTGTGGATATGAAGTCGGGTCACAATAATAGCATTGTAATATCTCTTGCTTTCAGGTCTAAACCAAATATAAGCAAGAACAGTTTTTAAGTTTTATATTTAAGCTTTAACCTAATTTGTCTCTATTATTTTATTTAGCCTTATCAACTAGCACTCCACCATTCCATAAGCTGATTTACTGGAAGTCTCCAAAACAGCGGTGCATTACCAACATTATACTTTTAATGACCATCCTATCAACATGAATGAAATTTCTTGTTCTTTTCTTTTAGATTCATTAGTTTCATTCTTCAAAACTAGTCACCCATTACTGATTCTTTAAAAGTTTCCAAGGGCAATATAGCCTGACATGATTACACAGACTTCTGAGCTTTTATATGAAGGCAAGTGTCAGTCATTGGCAGTAAGTTATATATCAATCACCATGTCATACTTTGACAAGTGTTTTCAGAACTACCATATGTATATATATATATATATATATATATATATAATTTTTCCCTCAGAATACAAAATAGACTGCTAAGATACATTTGTTTTAAATCTATGAAATCTTCTCTGTTGTATAGTTCTGTCTATGGAGAAATAAAAACCTTTGGTTTATTTCATTTACTTGCTTCATTTCATCAACATTTGCTGAGTACCTACTAGATGGAAGACAATTAGTATATAAACATTGAAATGACACTAATTCAACTGTAATGCATTAAGACGATAGGGAGTAAGTCCCTTTCATCTGTCCACACAATTCAGCCTCACAAAATCTATAGCATGAGAACATGTAGTAACCACAAGTCCACAAGATCAGAGGATAGCATTAAAATGATGGTTGAGGATATTAATTTACATATTCATCCCAAGAGGTTTAATTTCTAGCAAAGTTGGATTTTCCCTCTATTAAGTTTACTTTAATATATACAATTAAGTTTCTCTTTAACATTTTTGGGAAATTAAGCAAAAATAGACCAGACATTATTGAATAAAATTAGCACAGCAATATTCTTATAAGAAAGCTTGGTAGCATTTTGAGATAAGTAATATTTTTATTATTTTCAAAACAAAGAGTTGAATCAATGACAAATTCACTTTAGGACAGATGAATTCATGCCATGATTTTTTCCAAATTGAAAAAAAAAAAAAAACTAATTTTAACTGCAGCTTACTTAGAAGTTAAATACAACCACTGAAAAATTGGGAAAGCATAAAAAAATGCAATTGTAATTTTTCTTTTGCTTGCTTGTGCTAAAATAGAATAAATATACATATCAAGCACTTCAATATCTTATTTTTCTACCGCTTACTAGTTTGAAATTATAATTTTGGAGATAACATCCCATCACATTGGATTATTCTTTATCTGTTATAATTAACTTTAGAAATTTCTTTGACTGAAATTGAAATCAGATATTACTTTTTTTTTTAAATTTTACTTGTACAACTTTGCAGCTGGGTAACTGGCAAAATTTACGAAACTCTTTTCAACTTCAGTTTCCTCATCCTTAAAATTATCATAATAACACATTCATGGTAAATATAGAATTGATTGGTATTTAAATTAGCTAGCAAAATATTTGGTGCATATTGCACACTTAAACTCATGCTTTTTGTCATTAAAATATTGTGACTCTTGTACAGATGAAATGGATAACCCATATGAATATTAGATTGTGAAAGATTATTCAGATAAAATATTCATTTCCATTTTATAAGAATGAAAGTGGCTTTGAAAGTTAATTTTTCCTTTCTTTTGTGATAATATTTGTCTTAATCAAATTATTTTGGTTTTTTTATACTGTGCAGTTTATACAAGAAAAAATTAAAACTGTATACTCTTTGAGAGCTATTTAAGATATTTAAAAATATACTATGCATTTTGTATATAAGATGCAATATACTACATATGGGAGTCTTAAGAATAATAATTTGGGTGCACCCTGATGAATAGTGGTTTGGTTAACCGCCTTCAGCCAGTGGAGTCCACAAACATCCCGGGGACCCCAGTTCATGTCCCTTGGTCAGAGGGAGCACCCAGGATGAACAACTAAATCAAATAAATGAAGTGTTTCTTTCTACCTGTCTGCCTCTGCTAACCTTCACTCCTACCTGCACTTTTCCTTAAAAACATACAACAACAAACAGAACAATAGTTAATTTCTTTCCTAAGTTATTCAATCAGAATTTTTGAACTTAAGTAGTTGGATGCATCTTTTGCTGTTGCTTCTGTTATGAACATCGCTATTTCTATATGTATTACATCTTTTGTTATACTGTATCTACTCTAGGATTCTGTCATATTCTTGAGACTGGCTACTTGCTTTGATTACTGAAAGTAGTTTGGATATACCTATACTTGTATGAGATCATGTCCGCTAGCTTTAGAATTCCAGCTGTCTACTTTAGAATAACAATGCATTTTTATTCTCGCTCTCTCTCTTTTTTAATTAGCAAATGATGCCCAGAAAACTGAAATTGTGTGGATAATTCATTAACATAGTTTTATTAGCTATAGTAAGAGTGTTCCCAAAGGAAAGGAAAAATCATCTAATACTTAAATATATGTGATTTTTCATAGGATAATAGCAGACTGTATTAAACACCTTTGCTCCCTGAATAACAAAAAATGAGCTTTGTTCATATGTTTTTGTAGGAAAGATTAACCCCCACATCATATGATCATCACCACTTTATCAATTCCAGATGATTAATGAACCCACTTAGTCCTAATGAAGATATGTCTACAGTGAAGAAGAGAACTCTGCACATAGACTTGGACATGAAATCGGCATCATACTGTTTCACAGACCTAAATAACTATGTTCCTATATTGCTGCATTGACACAGCATCATAAAACATTCCCCTCTTTCATATTAAGCTTCCTTGGATTTTAGATCTTAGTGCTTTATCTGGGCGATGACAGTGCAAAGAAAATAAAATCCTTACTAATCCCCTCTAATCTTTTTTTTCAAGATTTGAGATTTTGGAACATTTCAGTTATTAAAATTTGTCACTCAAACTTTATATATATCTACGTTAACATTTGAATAATCTTCTGTCTGGAATGTTTAGACAGTAATGTTCATTTGAAAAATAAAACTGTTTTAGACATCTATTCAAAGTTATCCAGTGTTAAATTTCTGTTCTAGAAAGCAAGTTATGTTTATTCAAATAACAAAAAGAAATCTTTAAGCCTAGGGAATGATGTTAACCAGGAATCTAAATACGTAAATGCGAGTCATTTTCAAAATATATTGCAAATAGCTTCGGGAGGCTCTCCGGTTCAGGGAAGGTTAGAGTAGTCTTCATCATGGTGTGACCATATACCAGTTCGACCGGATGTTCTCAGCACAGGTGGTCGCCCAGTCGCTCACCTAGTAGAAGAACAAGGTAAAATACCTCGTCTGGGTCTTTGCCTCAAGGCTCCTGAGGAATGAGTCTCACATACCCAGGTAGGCGAAGTGAAGAGTTTTACTGGCAGCAAGAGAGAGATAAGCAACGTGCTCTCAGCACGGAAAGGGGGCCCGACTAGGTTGCGGTCATAGCCTTGTCTAGGCGTCTTTACCCGATCCTGAAGCCTCATGTACATCAGTGATTGGTGTAGCAGGGGGCCAGTACGCTAATGATGCATTCAGAAGTCGGGTTTCCTATTTGTTCTTTTTCATGCTAATGAGACATTCTAGTACTTCACTTCTGATTGGTCTGTTTGTTTTGGCCACACTTGATTGGTTCTCCTGTGATATTTCTACATGGCTTTCCCACTATGATCAGCATTTTCTGTTTCCCCCCGGGGATTTTCCTTTTCATAGACCTTCCCAGAGCCCCCAGGTCCCTGTTCCTGCCTACTGCGTCTACCTTAATACCAAGTTCCCTAATCGTAAAGAACACCATCTATTAAAGTAGAATTTATCTGCTGTCATACCACAACTCTATGTAACAGCTGAGTTAATGTGTATATTTTTAGAGAGTTTATATTGATAATGTTCTTCTATCTCTTATAGAATTATGGGCGCAATATCCTATCATACAGATCAGCTTTATATTAATTTCTTAATGTGCTTTAATAATGTCAGGGATAAATGAAATTGTGCCTCTTAAATATCACGGCATAATATTGCAGTGGCATGATTATGGGCTTTTAAAAAAAAAGTGCTGAATGGAATAGTTTAAACATAGCTGCTTATATGCAGTTGCACAACAAGAAATCTCTGATGCAATTAACTCTAGAATCAAAAAGTAACCTACATCTTAAAGTGGATGCAGGTTGCTCTGGACACAAGTAGTGGGGAGAATAGTGAATTGGAGAACACACTCCTCTTAAATGTGTCAGCTACTTTTTCCACAGCAAATTTTCTGCCATGGGGATAGGTGGATTCAGTGTTATCAAAGAAACGCTGGAAATGCAGAGGGTTCGCATGTCGTGTGAACTTGGGTAAGAATTCATTCATGTTAAAGACACCCTCACACACATAAATTGTGTGCCCCACAAAGTGACCTTTTTCCATGAAATGAACTATGGGTATCAATTAAGTAATTAATCCTCCGTATGTTTGGAAATGACAATCATATTAAAACTCTTGATCATTTAGATTTAATTAAATTCTACTGAAGGCTTAATATGTATAAGGTATTCATTTAAGTACTGTGTCACTTTAACGTGAGCATGTTCTTTTCTTCATATATGTATAAACTTTTCCTGGATGTTGCAAACAATATTGAAGAAAGAAATTCATAAAAGAAGGTATCATTGCATAAAGTTTATGAATATTGAACTTAACATCTTGTATCACCATATATCAATGGAGTGACTTTGAAAACCTATCTAAATTCTAATTCTTGTTTTTCTTATCTCTGAATTGGGGCTGTGTTATAATCTGAAACGTATAATGGTTGTGAAACTCTCAAATACTCAATAAATAGAAGTGAAACTCCCAAACACAAACACAAAAACTACCTCCTTGATAGAGATATATAAAATAAATAATATACATAATGTACCCAGTACATTGGCCTTTAATTATTCAGTAAGTCACAGTTTAAGGGAGTAGTATATGTTATCCACATGATGGATAAAGTGTTTTAATCAAAGTAGACCATTTACATATGATGGCACTATCTAATCTGTTATTTTTCTGAATATCCTGAATATAAAAGAGATAGAAAGTTCTGTAGGAAAATGTTCACCATAATAAGATCAGGCAATTATTTGCTTCCCAGTTGAGTATTATTATTGTAATTAAATGCCTGCCTTGTAAAGTGCTTGCTAAAAATGACAAGAGTTCTGAATAAAGATATTTCATTTATGAAAGAGTTCTTTATAAAGAAAAATAGCATTTTAAAATCTCATTCAAGTAGAAAAGATTCTACCTAAATACAAAATAAAATAGACAAAAATTTATAAATCTACTGATTATTCTCTTATAATGATGAAATAAACTCACCTTGAAAACAAATTTTCTAACATTTATTAAGTTTTTTTATTAGGCTTTAAGTAAATAAATATTTTAGTTTTCCTGTCTAGAAAAAAAATAAGAAAAAGAAAACTATAGGCTCACAGAACACTTTATCCTAGACAATCCACCCTACCAATTAGAGACTGATACATGAAGTAGAACAATATATCACAAATCCCTTGCCATCAGTAAATTAGGATTGTCTCAGTCTGGGATGGAAAGGAGATATCAAAGCCAAGGGCCCTTTCTAGAAAATGATTTTCATGGTTCAGGTCTTAAATCTTGGAACCATTAACAAGAGTGCTCTGGATGAGAAAAAAAGTGTCCATAGGTTAAGTGGGGGTTTATTTATGGTACCATTTCTTACATTGAGTTCCAATTCTCAGAAGCATTTTTTCACATTCTCTGATTTTCAGACACCTAGGAAAAACTAAAATATAGGATCAAAATAAGATTAGTCTTCACGTGGATGAATCAGTCACGGTCCATGGAAGGTCTAATGCAGCACTTGCTTCTCCGAATCCCAAGTAACATTTTACAGGTACCTGATGCTCTGAAATGACGATTTTCTTTAAGTGCTGATGTGAGTCTGTGTGCATTTCTGTGTGCAGGAATCTATAGGCACACGTGTAAACAGTGTCGATGGTGCACTGAAGCTTGTGTAATTAATCAGAAGAAGTGTGAGTGAGATTGTGTTGTTCACTGGTGACATCATCCCTTGAAAACGATGTGCAATCTTTGCTCCAAGAGTAGTATGTTGCCAGGATCTGAGCAGCAAATACAAGAGAGCCTGAGGAATCAAATGCCTGTGGGGGTTGTGCCATCTGCGCAGACATTGCATCCACTCTCAGAAAATGTAATATTCTCTGTACTTAAAAATCAAACACAGATAATCATCTCCAGAGATAGGAAGATTGTTATTTTCAAAACCAAATGATCCAGTACTGTTTAGTTCTTTGGATTTTGTCTATCTTTAAATAAGATGTTTCTAAAATGTGAAAGTAGTGCTTATACACTGCAAACTCTAGAAATGCTAAAAGAACATCCAAAAGTGAACATTGTTTACTTCTAGATTTATTTTGAAATGTAGTTTTATTTAAATATTTGGAATCATATTAATATACCACTGCTAACCTTTCTTATTTATCATGAGATATGATAATAGATTCCTCTGGCTTTAAATGGTTTATTAAAACTTGCTTTTAATGGATACATAGAAATTCAAGATTGTGTCAAATACATGTGCTCAATTTTATTTTATCAAACTCCCGTGTTAACTCACTTCTGTTTAGAAAGTTGCTGAAAAGTTTATGTATTTTCATAGATATTGATTCATAATGATGTAGCCCTTAATAAAATAAAATAATGGATAATAAAAATCAGAGGAAATCAGTGTCCCTTATTTTAAAAGAAAAGCAGTTTTGAAAAAAATTTTTTTAAAGATAGGAATTGGAATCTAGAAAAAATAATCGAGTCCCCTGGAAAACTCTTCTCCCCAAAATTTATGTGAACATGTCATTGAACATGCTGATCCATAAGAGTTAAAAATTCATATTTTAATTTTCAATTTAAAAAATATTTCATTAGTAAGATAGAATTAGAAGTGATCATCACATTAGCAAGTAGCAATTTTGCTATAACATATGCTGGTTTCCAAAATTTGATTCCTCCTAGATCAACCAACTACCTACTGAATATTTACACTTAGATATCTTATGGTTGTTTTATTCAAGCCTGGCAAAAATTCCTATCTTAAATTATACCCAAAGACCTGTTCCTCTGTGGTTTTCCCAGGTCCATTTACCCAATTTCTTGGCCCCAAACCTTGGATTTCCTCTTGACTCATCTCTTTCTGTTATAGTCTACATCCAATCTAATAATAAACTTGTTCTACTTTTTAAATAATACCTGAATCTAACCACTTCTCAGCATCACTGCAGTCTACTTCTCATCTAAGCTCTATTTTTGCCCATCATAGTCAATTAAATTCTTGAAAAGGTAAATCTGATTATCACTCCTCCTATTTAAAACTATCCAATGGCATTACATCAAGAGAAGAATAAAAATAAATCCTGACTATGATTTAAGTATATCATCTTTCTTCAAGTATTTTTTTCTGACATAATGCCTTTTCTTCTAACTCTTCACCCCCAAATTCCATTCACTCTAGACATATTGTCTATTTTGTTATTCTTCAAACAAATTGTGATACTGCTTCAGTAACTTGTCCCTCCCTCCACCTTCCCTCCTTCCCCCTTCCCTACCTCCTTTCCTCCCTCCCTTTCTCCCTGCCTCCCTCCTTCCTTCCTTTCTCCCTTCCTGCCTTTTTTCTTTTTTTTCTTTCTTTTGTCAGAGATGTTCTTACCCCAAATGTCAGTTAATATTCCCATATTTCATTCATGTTCACCCAAAAGACATCTCTTCTGAAGGTCATCACTAACCACACTTTCTAAAATAGCTTCCATTCTGGAGCCCACTGGACAATGGGGAAGAACATTTAGTGACTTGGTAGAGAGCATGGTGTGTTGAAATATATTTTAAAAATGGGGAATCTATACACAGGGAACTATTCTAATGTGTACAATACTTTTTGCAATAAAAATAAACTGAAAAAATTTTAAAAAATAACATTCACCCAACATATGTGCGTGTGTGCATGCACACACACACACACACACACACACACACACACACACACAATGCCCTTTCTCATTGCTGAGATTTAATCTTCTTCTTAGCACTAATGAAAACTTGCCATTACATTATTTAATTATGTATTTTAAAGTATTATTTATCATATTATTTTTATAATCTCTGTGTGGTTTTCATCTTTTTTTCAATGTTTATATATGAAATTAATATAAAATTCTATCTGTAGGTCTCATTTTTCTGATCTAGATATTAAAATTCTGTTTTTAAGATTTCTGATTATGATATTATGTTAGGTAGTCAAGAACGGCTTCTGAACAAGAGGGTGTTAGATCTGAGTAAGCATCATGGGCCCCCTAATCTGGGGGTTTTGTGTAAGAGAGAGAATAGGGATCAGGTAGATGAACTGCTACTAGGAAATTTTTACAATAGTTTACTATGGGTTTTTTCAAATTTAAGTTAGAATGGCAACAGTATATGTAAAACTATTAAAAAAGTTACACTAAAGTATAGAGGCAGATGAGATATGAGACTCAAGAAAGTGGAAATGAGTCAAAGATAATTCTAAGACTGAGTTATTAGGTATTATTAATTGATACCATGTATAATCTGTATTTTATAATACAAATTATTTTTCCCAGGGATAATACAAAGAGGTGGATAAATATATTGATGTATCATCTTTGAATTGAAATACATAACTAAGTGACCTTAAAATTCCAAATGAATACAGTTTGGATATTAGGAAGTCTGGTGTTTTGACTTGAATTTCTGATTCAATATTAAAAATCAAGATGTAATCAATACTTGAATCCAAACTCTTTTAATTCTGGCTCAAAAAAGTGATAGTATTTTTTTCTTTATCAAAAGTTTTAACTGAATAAAATTATATTGAATTATTCACCATGCATTAAAACTCATAGGCATTATTTCTCCCTTTTCATTCTCATTTATAAGCATACACACACACTCACACACACACCCCTTCTATGACTATTATACTGATCTGCATTACCCAGGAAATTACTCTTTGTTAAAATGTGTTGCCTCCTCACTACTATAGTACAATCCTAGGAAGAGTTTCTAATCCCATATAGTACTATGCCAGTTCCAGTAAATTCTTTCATTCACACCAAACATAAATTAGTCTGCTGGACATTAATACAACCTATTTATTGCTGGTATGGGTTATACCAAAAGACTGAAGAATTTCCCTGAAATTATATTCTGTGATGAAAATATCCATAGTTAGCAATACCATGCAAAATACAGGAAATGCCTTTCAGTAAATGAAGCCTTAAGTAGTTTATGGTCATGGGACATACATTTCTTAGAGAACTTAGGATCTAGGACAGAGTAGATAGGATTTTAGGTAGACAATTGGAAAACAGGAGTCAAAGCTGTATTACTCACCACAGATATACAGTATAAAGATTGGGTCAACATGAATGAAGACATGAACATGGCATTAGAAAAAAACAAGCACTTACCAGTTCAATGTCATTGTCTCCCATATCTGTTTTTTTTTTTTTTTCCTCACTGTCAAATAATCTTTTTTTTTTTTCCTTCTTCATTTGTCTTTGATTCTTGATAATGTTTTCTGCTTCTACAATCATCTTCTTGTTCTCCACTTTATGAAAAAATGCAAGTCATCTAGGCAGGGCTAATGTATGCCAGAAGCAACAGACAAATTTATCCTATCCACACCTTGCCTTGCTTAATTCCTGTGGCTTCTTTATCATTCATTCTCCACACTTCAAGGTCTTTGATTTTTTTAGTTATGCATGCTATTCAAACATTGTTCAGTATTGAATCTTTCCCTTAGTTTTTAAAGAACCTCATTCTCTACCATCTTAAATAAAAAACATTTTCCTTTACCCCACACCAGTGCTTTACTACCACCTTATGTCACAACCAGAGAATGAAAATCCAGCTTTCTCAGTTCAAAATTCTCACTTTTTATTACCTCTCTCACACCCCTTTTTCATAATGTTATAGGCAAAATGTTCTTATTAGTTTAGAACACAACTCTCTACAGTTAAATGGATATTTATTTTACTTGACTTAGTGTTGTCCACTGTTGATTCTTTCATTCACCTTGAAGTTGTCTCTTGTCTTACTTTTATTGACACCCTAACTGTTTGATTTCAGTACTCCTTCTCTTAGTGTTCTCCATCCAAGTCTCCTTTGTATAGTTCTTTTTCTCTCAAGATGTCTTTTAAGTGTTGATGTTCACTGACATGTTTTAAAATTTTCTCTGTGTCTGCTTTTGTTGTTAATCATATAACCCCCCGGCACCTTTAACTATCATTAGTATATTAAAATTTTATATCAGTATCTAATTACTCTACTGATATAAATATCTGAAGAAACATAGTCTGTACATTTTAGAAGGTGAATAATTCACACACCAAATAAAAAAACTTAAGATAGTTCATTTCAATTAATGAAGCTAAAATATTAGAACTCAAATATAGGAGTATGGGTAGTATTGAATCCTTTTAGAAAGATAATGTTAAGAATTAATTTAAATAATAAAATCTCATTCTATGAAATGAATATTGTTTATGAGGCTAAAATTCATTCTATAGTTAGGATTTAATCTCACAATAGCATTCATTATGTGTGTGTGTGTACATACACACACACACACACACACACACATAATGCTTTTATTTTTGACACCCAAAATATATGCTTGACATTCCCTAAATGAATAGTCTAAAAGTAGATACTTAATTTACAATCAAAACTTTATGTAGTATCAAAATTGACTTGAGTAATAGGATATGCAACATTTTTTAAATGATCTTTCGAATGTCAGTGGTTTCTTTGTAGAACCCACCCTGGTTATTGATTTGTGTCAAATAAATTATGTTAAATTTAATGACCACTTAGAATATTAAAACATATTCTCTTTATAATACAGAACCAGAAGTGTCTTCATAATTTCAATATGCCTTGCATTCAGAGTTTTGAAATCTATTTCTCTAGCTCCCAGGAGTCATTGTTGACAATAAGACTGGCTTTGAACTATACAATCTATAGAAGTCCTCTATAATAGCACAAAAGGCCTTCCACCTGTTCGCACATTAACTGCAGGAATGTAAAGGTTTGCCATGAACTCAGGAAGAGGAAAAGTACTACAGAGAGAGTAAACAGCTGTACAAAGGGCCTGCAGTATTAAACTGTGTATGGTATATTTAGAAATACAAAACATGTTCAGATTAACTGAAAAATTGTGTTTCAAGGAGGGAGAGACAAGGCTAAAATTGTATCGGTAGACATACGAAATTTACTTCTGGATGATATTGGACATTATCAGATATGTTTTATAGATTTGTTGAACAATTTCACCTAAATAATTCAACTTCCAACATATTCAGTTTTGAAAAATAAAATGAGAGCAATATGCATATTGGACTTCTGAAAAAAAAAAGTACTTAATAGAAGTTTAAAGGAATCATAGCAAATATCCAAGGAAAAGATAATAAAAAGGCAGCAGGGACACATACAAAGAGAAAGATTGTTTCTAAAAGTAACTGGGATGTACAAATATCACAATTCATTAATTTATTGGATATCTATTAGACAAATTGTTTCTGAATTTAGTTTACTCAGATTATTTCATTCTGTTTTCTTTCTAGATTTCATTGTGAAGAAAGAAGTGTCTAGCCAAGAAAACTGGAAACTAAGAACTTGAGAAAACAATTTTGCCAGATTGGTTTGAAATTGTTTTCTCTCTTGAATTGCTATAATTCTCAGGAATGTTTTTGTTTTTGTTGTGTTTCTGTTTTCTATTGATATTTATTCCTGTAGTTCAAAATTTAATATAAATTCTACATGGAATTAAATATTTTTTAATATTGAGGGGATGATTAATTAGGGGGATATAAATAATAAAATAGAAAACATATATTAACTGACATTTGGAGATGAAAAACTCACCGGGATCGCAACACCGTATACCACACAAATCATATTTTTCTTCTCATTTTATCTCTAATTCTTAGATCTAATATCTGATAAAAAATTTTAACAGAAACTGGATACAGAGTTTGGAAGAATGAATGATTAATAAAGAGGTCAGATAGATGGAAAAATAGGAAAATATGCTATAAGATCTAGAAAAACAATTCGAAAAGTAGAATATATTCTATAGAATATTCAAGGAAGTTATTAGCATGTCCATGAAATTAAGATTGATCTAAATGCAATTTGGTAAGAAATCAAAATGTTGAATTATTGTTATACTAATTACATGTTTATAATATGAGTCTAGAAGAGTGGCTTTACTACATGTAGTCTCTAGACCTTTAGTATCAGTATCATCTGGAAACTTGTTAGAGATGAAAATTCTTAGTGCCCAAATCAGACTTAATGAATATGTTGCCGTAGAGCTGAACATTCCATACAAGTGACTCTGAGATGACAACCACTGCTCTAGAAGGCACCATTCTGACTGGTATAGCAGAGCACATGTTTCTATCACGTAGTAGATTCCAGTGACAGGTCAGATTATCTATATGACTTTGAGCAGTTTCTTCAAATTGCTTGCCTCAATTTTCTTTATAGAGCAATAAGGTTGGCTTTAGTTATCTCTAAGCTTCCTCCAAAATAAATATGTTCTGACTATATTTTGTATATTGTTCTATACATGTACTCCATTCTATTATCTTGTTAACCACAGCATTTTGTACTCTCCTGCTAATTCATTCTGTTCAACTACACTGACTTTGTTTTGCTTTGTTTTTTAACATAACTGCATTTTCAACTTTGGTTGTCCTATCTTTCTGGAATGCTTTTTCTTAGAAAAACTGACAAGTCATCTTCTTCAAATCTTTATTTGCCAACTCCTTGAAGAATGTTATCTGTGTGACTGCCTCATTGCAGATTGTAACCCCCACAACACTCTCCTCTCTTTCCTTCTCTATGTTTTGCAAAGACATGTTAACTCTGAAATTTCTATATAATTTAGTTATATATCTTCTGTCTCTTTTATTGCCTTTAATCAACCTGCATCAACTATAAATTCCAAATATTTTAGCTTTAGTTTTTCCACTAAAGCCTAATATTTAAAATAAATCCAAGCCCTCAAAATAATTCATATTTGGACAAGGAATAATGAATGAATGATGAATGTTGCTGCAATGATATATAAGTAATATTTATATAGCTCAAAGTGATGCTATAATATTTCGACAGTTTGCTTAGTGTTGACATATTTAAACTCTCAAACTGGCCACTTAGTGATGAATTATTTAATCCAAATATATCAAGGTCTCTTCAATAGTTGTTTATGAAGTACTTCACTTAATGAAATATTAACACCCTATGGTATTCCCATTGCTTTCAGGGCTCTCAGATGATAGATAATCCTAAGAAACAGTGGAGAGTGCTACATAAATATTGCCAAGTCCCACAGAATTAGTAAATTTCTTACATTTCTTTCCTTCCTTCATTCCTTCCTTTGTTCCTTCCTTCCTTCCTTCCTTCCTTCCTTCCCTCCTTTCTTCCTCCTTTCCATCTTTCCTTTTCTCCCTCCTTTGCTCCCTCCCCTCTCCCTCCCACAAATATTTATTGAGTGTGTTCTGTGTAATGTCCATTACTGCACTAAATACTGTTAAGCCAGTGACCACCAGGCAAATAAAGTCCCTGCTCAAATGCAACAAGATCAAGATTTTATCAGGTTCTGCCTCAGGGCTATGGCAGAGAATCTGTTTCATGCCTCTTGTCTGGATTCTGATAGTATATTCTGGATTTCTTGAACTTCGGTAGTAGCATCACTAACTCTGTGTTAATGTTTCTCCCTGTGTGCATATCTGTCCCCAAATCATCCCTGTTGATAAGGACACTTGTTATATCTATAATGGACCTATGCTTCTCCATCAGGACCTCATCCTAATTTATCTAATTACATCTGCAATGAACTATATCCAATTAAAACCATATTTAGTGCTACTGGAGGTTGAGACTTCAGTGTGTCAGTTTATAGAATGACAAACCCAGGACAGAAGGAAGACAATCTGGGTGCCTCTAAGTAAGACAGAGATGTTTTTCTGATTCTTTAGTGTATCTAGACCCAACAAACGGTATTCTTGCACTGGACCCTGTATTTAAACAGGCACCACACTGGTCTGTCTCCAGACTTACCTTTTCCTACAGTGTAAAGAAAGAATGCAGGGCAGAACTTGTGCCTCAGACAGCTAAGGCAGTTGCTACGCAGACCATGTAAGACCCAAGGACCTTGGATCAAGAACCTGAACAGTTGGCAGAGGTGGGAGAGATGGACCCAAAGATAAGCAAAACCAAGGAAGATTTATTAAAACAAGTGTCCTCTGAGCATCTGTTCTTTCTCAATCATGCTTTGAGTACCTGGGAATCTGGATTTTTATAATACTAGGCAAGTGTTTATAAGTTAGCAAGAGAAATAAAACAACTTCAAAATGGCTAGTTTTCAGTAACTAAAAGCCCAAACACACAAGAAAATATAATGAATAGAACTTGTTTCTTGCTTGGCATAGCAAGAAATACTTGGTTTTGGTAAAAGGATTAAAGTTTTTCTCTACACAATTAATAAAAAGCTATCAATTTGGAAATTTTAATTAAAATTAACATCATCATGTCTGTTTACCCAGTAACTATATATATGAATACATATATATAATTCATATGCATATGGATCACAATGACATCTTGGGTTTAAGATGTCTTTGAAGCATCAAATGTGTGTAATTATTTCATTTTACATAGGATCTCTGAGTCTTACAGTAGATTTGCAACTTATTCGAGCAACCCTGACCTTTATTTTGTCAGTAAAGGATATATTGTTGGTACAGGATGAGCTGCATAATCCTCAGGAGGATTCAACACTCGCAGTCATTGACTTAGCTGATGGCAAGTCAGTTTATTCTTCAAGACCTCAATTTTTAACTACAGATGATTGAGACTGATCAGTGATTTCCAATATTCTTTTCTTGGCACAACTTATAGGAAACTCAAATATGTAAAATTAGTAAGAGCTTTTTGGCATTAAAATAGGGTTGAAGGCTATCTCTGACCCTATTAAACATCAAATCAGGCCTTCTTAGACTCACCTGTCTCTTGATTTAGTTATCCTGTTGGCTGTTTTGATGTAGTCCCACTATCCTTGTACAGAACCACCTGATAAGCCTTGCCTGCCACTATTCTGTGAGCCTGTTGTCTTTAGTTCTAGGGAGTCTCCATTAACATCAGGTCGGCAACCTGGGCAAGCATTTGGCCAGTTAAATATGTAAACCACTCAATCTGTTCTCCCCACTTCTTTCTCTTACAGGGACATCCATCCATGTCATTGAAACAGCCTCTTAGATGATGATTTCACAAGGAGGGGCAGTCAGTTGCTCTTTTAATATCATGAAATGACCTATTAAGCAATATACTCCCATATTAGAACTTTCTCTCCTTCTCTAATGCTATCTGCTTTCTCTTCTGCTGCCAAAGATTACATTCTCTAATAGAATGGAATCGTAAGTCTTTGCTTTAGATTCTATTATCCAGGAGAAATCTAGCTGAGACACTTTTTACAAATCCAAGCTCTTTAGTAATATACCTATGAGAAATAACAATTCCTATACCAATCTTTACTAAAATTCTATCATTAGAAATATAGTAACTAACAATACAAAATTAATTTATATATTCCATTTCTTTTAGTCTTTCTGCCTCCACTAGAAGATGTCTATTGAGCCACATAATTTTTTGTTTTGTTCTGTTTGCTGCTACTCTTTCACTATCATTAACCTTTCTCAGTCTCACATGGTGACAGTGAATTTGATTGGACCAATGAGAACATAGCTTATATTCTCTTGCTATGAACTCTGTAGCAAAATACATGATTTACGTTAGAGAGAAACTCAACTGCAAATATTAGGTACCACAGACATGCCAGCAAGTGAAAAATGATTAGAAAATGTCTTCAGAACTGGTCACCCCCAAGCTAATTACTAAATGTTATTTTAAACATTTCATTATTTCCAGTCCCAGGGGAGAAATGTTTCTTATTTCTTTTCTTTTTAATTTTTCAATTAAAACATAAAAATGAAAAATGTTCAAACTTACAAATAGATTTCTTTTGTGCTGTCAAGCAACAGACTCATATGCTGTTAGAAATAATAGGACATGTGAAAAATAAATTAGTTTAACTGTTACTACTCCCCCAAGTGTTTCTAAAATGGCAATTTTATGTTTACAGGTCAAAATATTAGATAATGTGTTTGGTCATATAAGTGGTTAGAATAATTTAGAGTCAAAAATATGACTTGAATTTCACAGCAAACTATTTTAAAGGTACTTAATTCAGTGAAAGCTGCATTGGAATCATTGTAGGATTCATCCTAATGGATGGAATATGATATCTGGGGGAACATACTGCAGATGAAATGAAGTAGTTAGAATGCTTCAAACCATTTTTCTTCATCCAATTAATTTTTTGGTATCCAATTAGAATTTTGCTATGTGTTCTTTGCTAATCGAAATGTAAATTGTCCTGAATACCAAATGTGTTGACTGATAGAATTCTCTACTACAAGTCAAATATTACATAGCTTTCCTGAAGAAAGCCAACATAGAGAAATAGAAAACTTCAACTAATGCCTACTCAAAGTATTAGAAGTATCAAATGAGAGAGAAAATATAGGGAAAAAGTTCCTCACTGCTGCACAAATACACTAGTGTTGTTATCATCTCATTGGATGTACCTTACCATCTCATTCAGAGTAAAAGCCAAAGTCCTTTATTGGCCTACAATGTAATATATCACCTGGGTCATTTCTACTCTTGGGATCATATTTATCATCCATTTCCTTGTTTATTCTGTTCAAACAACACTGGTCTTCACTGATTTTTACTTCTAACTTGCTAGGCTTTGCCTCACAAGATCTTTGTGTTAGCTCTTTCCTCTACCCCCAAAGCTTCTCCCTAAAGAGCCAACTCAGCTTCATCCTGCCTCATCCCACCCTCTGCCTCCTTTTGCTGAAATTTTAACTTCTGAGGAGGCCTGTCCTCACTACCACATTCCAAATTAAAACAACTCATATACTTTTCAGTCTCTTTCCTTGCCTTCTAGATATATTATTTATTCCTTCAACATATCAAATACTACACATATATTTTACTTATTGTCTTTTTTATGAATAGGAGAACCTCATCTATGAAGTCAGAGGATTCTGTCTCCTTTATTCCTGATATAAACCTAGTTTCTTGTAAAAGAGCCTAGCACCAAAGGAAGAACATTCATTGAGTGAATAAATGTGTGAATGTAAATAATCCAAACTCAAAAATGTTGGGTGAATGAATAATGAATAAGAAAATACAAAAATTTCAGAGCTGATTTTGGAGTAATAATTTGTTAACAAAAAATAAATAAAAGCCTGGTGGAGTTGAGTTGGTAAGGAGAGCTTTGACAAATAGTTTTGCTGAACGGGTAGCAACCCTAATTAAATGAAAGGGTTACATGATCAAATCTTTGTTTCTAAGTTTGCAGCTGTGTAAAGACTGGATCTGAGGAGAGAAAATTCGGAGGCATGACAACCAGTAACACCAAGAAATCTCAGGTATAAGGACCTGAAACAATATGGTGACCACGGGAAACACCTAAACATTTCTGTAGAAGGCTGACAATTGAATTTGTCTGTGTTAAGTCATACTCACAGACACCTCACCTGGGCAGAAACTGATTCATTTTTGAAGCTCATGCTGCTGAGAATTTGAGTAGTGGTAGTCTTATAGCCCAGGAAACAGAACTCTTGTGGAATACTGCACTCCTTTATAATGAAAATAGTCTTGGAATAGGCAGAAATTAATATTAATGCCTGAACAACTCTGTAGATCTGATTCATTACCCAAAAGGAGAAATTTAACAGTATGAATAGTGTCCATGCAATAGAATTATTTACTGAATAATTACAGTAAAAGCATGTTTTTCCCCCTTTTTTTTAAATACTAAAGAAACTTTGCAAAGCAGGAACAGAGATATTGCACAATCCAAACACATAATTGTATCCAGGCTTACTGTTGTCTTCTTCCAGGGTGAGAGAGATCATAAGAAAATAGGAAAATTCCAAGCAATAAAAATTTAAGACATAAAAAATAGTCCCCCTGAAGTTAATTACTTGGATTTTTCGTGTTCTGAGGATTTGGCCTATGATGATTTTCAAGTTCTGTAAGAAGTCCATATATATATATATATATATATATATATATATATATATATATATATATATATATATATATGTATATGTGTGTATATGTGTACATATGTACATACACATATACATAATACATGCATATATCTATGTTTATGTGTGTATATATACATATATATATAATTTTTTAATAAAAAAAATTAAGTAAAGGTACAGGCAGGAAGGAAGCCTGGCAGGAGTAAGGCAACAAGAGAGAGGAGAGAGAAGAATTTATTTATCTTATTTAGTTGCTTATCTTGGCTGTTGCCTGGGTCCCTGGGTCAGGTTCTTGGGATGTATGAGGACTCTGCTGGCTAGAGGCCACCAGCTTGACCACTAAGCCACCAGGGCACACCAATCCTTGATTTTTTTTAGACAATGAAACAATATAGTCAGTATGTTGAGTGTTCTTTCTAGTGTGTAGATATCATTTTCAGGAGAAATACCAATTATGATTAGACACTTCAGTCACAATTTAAGAGTAAGAAAGACTAAAACTGAATGTTTTAACACATTTTAGAATAACAAATTGAGGTGTTAGACTTGTCATATCTACAAAAGTCAGAAAGAAAACAGAGTCTGAGTTATGCAGATATTCTGAGCCCCATTGGATTTTCACATTGTAGGCAAGGAACATCATGCCCACAATGAGAGTTGTAGGACAGAGCCAATCTAGACATGATTTTACAAACTGTGGTCTATAGTCAGCTAAGCTTTGGGTGGAAAGATGCCCCATGATTTAGCTCTTCTGGAAATGTATAAAAAAGATTCAATATCAAATTTTCTGAGAAATCAGATGAAGGAAATGAATAAATATAAGTAAATAAACCTTAACCTCTTTATATTTATTTGACTGAGGTTTTCCAAATTTACTTGACCATGGAACCCTTTTCATCATGTAACATACTGCCCTTTCCAAGAAACTGTGGGAAATGGATGTATTGGATCACTCTCTGGAACAATAATCGTATCTTCTTTATGGTCACTGTTTTTTTGAGTTTTTCTTTTCAAGATTGTTTTAGTCAATTTTGGGCTGCTATAAGAAAATACCACAGACAGACTGCTTAGAAACTACAAAATTTCTCTCTTCCAGTTGCAGAGGTTAGAAGTGGGAGATCAGAGAACCTCCATGAATGGTGCCCTCTTCCTGATGGCAGAATTCCCACTGCATTCTCACGTTGTGGAAAGGGCATGTTAGCATTCTGGGGGCCTTTTTCATGAGGGCACTTATCCTACTAATGAGGACTCTGTCTGTATGATATAGTCACCTCCTAGATTCCAACTTTGGGCTTTATATTTTCAACGTAAGAAATTTGCAGGGAAATGAACTTTTAGACCATAGCAAGGCTCTTTCACACTATGGCATGAATACTTATATATGAATACACCTATTTCTCAAATACTACATCCAAAGTTAATAATTTCTACGATGGATAGCAGTCAATTTTTCAAGACATTTTTTTGCTTTTCATTTTCATGTTTTTTCTTCCTTCTTATTTTCATTTTCTTTTTAAATGACTTACAATTTTCAAAATTATATGATGAAAAATATGAATTGGTTTTTTGTTCAATAAGTTGAGTTATACCAAATCTTGAAGCATTTAAAAGAAAATTGGTAGAGAATTGCTAATAATTTAGGAATGATATTACAGAATATCGGTGTTAAGTAAAGACAAATTACTGCCCTCTCTAATACTTACAACTCAAATAAGTAATAATAGCAAACATTATAGTTTATATAAAAATATATATATATACAAATATAAATACAAAGATAGCTAATTTTATTACACTTAAAATTATTTGTATAAATTATCAGATTTAGTCATCAATATTACTAGAGATAGTCATGTTTAAAAAACATAAAACAGTATAGAAGATACATATTATATATATAGAAGATCTCTCTCTATATATATATACATATGTATCACCTTATAATTTAAATTAACCTTCTATAGAGATATCAGAACAGAGGTTCATGATAATTTTTTGTGACCACATTAAAGTATTAAATGCAAGTGTTTGGAAAAATTTGTTTACCCTTGCTGTTATATAATAACATATGAATATAGTTCAGTGAAATATAAGAAGAAAATCATTATACATTATGATGTGAAAATACTTTAAGACTTCAGAGAAATTGCTTTCTAACCCTTAGAAATAAAAGAATGTATACTGTGTTCTCGCAAAAAAAACAAGACACCAGCTCTCTCTATATATATATACATTGGATAAATTTGGGGTTCTCACACACGGTGTTATCTGATTTAGAAGCAATTTTCACTCCCAATATCCCTGCTGAGATTGTATATATGTATGCACACACATGCCACATAGCACTCCTCTTCAAAGTTTATCTGAAAGACTTTATTATTGGGAAGCAATTAGTTTATTTTATATTTCTATTCTGGGAAGGCATTACTGTAAATAAGACAAATTTCTTTGTAAACAAGAACTTTATTTCAGGTATTCAGATTTTTTTTTAATTATGAAAAGCTGATTAATTCGATATATTCTGAGAGCACAGGAGAAAATATTTTTTGAATGATGTACCATTCTAAAACACCCTGTGGACATTAGTTTTACAGAAAAACATTTGTAAGACAAGTGTAAATTCATGTCTAACTAGTGAAGTTAAATGTTTTATTTAGTTATTTGTGTTTTCTAGAGAATGTTGAATAACATATTACAATGTAGGAAAATAAAATGACACTAAAAAATAACTTCAGCTACACCTACATATAATCTCATTTTATGCAAATGTACCCAAATTGATTTACTGTTTGAAGGTGGAAATGTGATATGAGAACAAAATGAGCAAAAGGTGTGATTTGTGTCATGAAAAAAATGAATGGAATTCACAAAGAGATTTTTCTGGAAACTTCTACAAGTGTTAATGGTGAACCATAGTGTTGACAAACATCTGATCACAGAAATTAAAGCCCTTATTATTATGATCTTCTGTCATGAGCTTCCTAGACAATAAGCCTTGGCTCTCGTTAAAATAAGGTCAGTCTTGAGGATGAAGCTGCATGCTGTGGTGTGGAAGAATAACACTTTATGGGAAGTTCCATTAGAGATATCCATTAAGTTTCTAAAATATTGATAATTATCTCTAGGAATCATAAAAAAGATTCTGTTCATTTTTAATCAGATTCTGGCAAATTGCTCTAATGTGCTGGCAGTATAGTGTGGAATATAAATAATAGGTAAAAGCTTAAGTTAATGACACACAAAAACTGCACTAGAAGTGGTTCTTTTCATGTTGCCCCCTCCAGCTGCTTCCTTACCTAAATTTTTCTTTACTCCCACCTGCCTTGAAAGTGTAATCAATACTTTAACCATTTCCTCACCTTCTGCTCAACCCGGAACCCACTCCAATTGATTTTCCTACCACCTTTCCACATTAGGGCTCATTGAGCATGCCAATGACTTCAGGTCATTGCTTTCTCAGTATATTCCATGATTTTAAATCTCTGTAGCGTTCAGCACAAGTGTTTACCTTACTTTCTTTCTAGACTCTTATTTTCTGCTTTAATAGGCCCTTCTGCTGCATCTGTTGATCTTGCTTTGTGGCTTATTTGGTTAGCATTCTTCTTAGGTCCTTTTATATATTCCAAAGCTTTGCCAGACATGAGGTATATCCCCTATCCCTCTGAGGTTCTTCATGGGTTGGACAAACAAACTAACATCAGATAGGATTAGTGGAGGAAAAGATCAAGTTTAATGACATACATATGGAAAATTTACTTGGTTGTAAATTCTAAGTAAATGGGATGGCACATATTCTGTCTGAGAAATGAGAGTGTGGGCCTGGAGCATCAGAGAGAGGAGAGGATCATCACATGAGAAGATGGCTTCATGTGACAGTAACTTTCTTGTAGACTTTTTTTTTCCTATTTAAGACGAGTTTTTCTGATAAAAAGATTGTCTCTGGAGGTGATGCCGTCTGAAAGTGTCTGTGAGAAAGTTAAAGCTGTGAATCCTGATTAACCTTTAGTTCTACATACCAAGGTATTGGTAAGAATGCCAATTATTGGAAAGAAGCCTACTCTAGACATCTTGAGAAAGATCTATCTGAATATTCCTTGTTTGAAGGGGTGGGGGGGGGTGGCGTAGGATGATGGTGAGATCTTGCATTTTCAAATGTTATCAAAAAAATGATTCCCAGTGTTATCTCTTTAGTTTATTTTTAATTAAGTGCCATTGGCATGCATCATACTAGTTAACTTGCAACACAATACTTTGACAATGCCAAATAATCACAATAAGTCTATTTTCCATCTACTATTAGCAAGTTTTAAATTCCACAATAATATATCATTGTCTGTGAAACCCATGCTGTACCCTGTGTCACTGTGACTTTTTTTATAACTGGAAATCCTTCCCTCTTGCTTATTTTTAACTCGACACATTTTTTTTTTAAATCTGCTGTTTTGTAGGTATCAGTGGTGACAAGAGAGTATGAATGTTGCTTATCTGCTCTAGTGAACAGAAAACATTAGATCAATAAAGTGTTCAAATAAAAAATACCTATAATTATAATAGGTATTAATAATTATGATAATGTCTATTAATTTAAATTATAATTAACATATTTAGATCTTAGGACTTGACATTCAAAATATTCCTTTGAATATGATGTAGTCTTTTTTGGTCAATTTGAAATTGGGCTAATGGGGAATTTAACAGAGATGGTCTTCAAATGGACAGTGCTTATTCTTTGTCTACATATTATTCACTATTAAAGAAAAAAACCCTTTTTCATGTTCATGTGTTTGTAAGACTATGAAACATATTGGAATTAGACCAAAAATTCCAATTAAGCAAGAAAATAGATAACTGAATTTCATTTGTCAGAGAAAATAGTGACAGAAAGAGTCTGTTTTAGGGAAGCTTTTAATAATGAAATTCGTGTAAGAATTTAAGGGAACAGGAGAGAAGTATTGGACATTTCCTGGGACTTAGGAAAAATTAACAATGTCAATTTTTAGACTACATAAGGGCAATACTTAATTTTTGAAAAGTCCCACAGCATTTTCTAATTTTAAATATAATCATAGTAATAATTAAACAGTTGATGAAGAACCCTACCTGCATTTGTTGAAATAGGAATGATGAAAATGAACTTTTATTATCACTGTTTTCATATTCTCTTTCACTAAAGCTCTCTAGGAACAAGATGATTGTAAAGATAGACTTTTATGTCTTTGAAATTTTTTAAATAGAATTTATTGAAGAAATATTGCATTCAAAAATGAACTTGTTTTGAGATGTATATATATATATATATACATATATATAAATTTCCATCTGTGTATAGCACAATAGATTTACCACAATTTCTTTTTTCCCCCTTCACTTCACAATTCATTCTCTTTACCCCATTTCCCCCCACTTCCCCCACATCTCTTCTGTATCCTTTGATTTGCCTTTTTTTTCCCCTAACACTTAGACACTTAAGAGTCTATTCTTGTTCAGATTAGTTCTCTCTCTCTCTCTCTCATCATACAATGTCTGTCTTTTTCTGGCTTTACTTTCTAAGCATAATTCTTTTCAAGTCCATCCATGTTGCTGCAAATGGCAGGATTTCTCCCTTTGTGATGACTACAGAGTATTCCATTATATATATGTGTATATTTATGTATATATATATTTATATGTCACATCTTTTAATCCACTGATTTGTTGATGGGCATTTAGGTAGTTTCCAGCTCTTGACTATTGTGATTAATGCTGCAATGAACATGGGGATGCATATATCTATGCAAATAAATGTTGTTGTTTTTTTAGGGTAAATACCCAGTAAGGGAATAACTGGATTATACGGAATTTCCATTTTCAATTCTTTGAGCAATCTCTGTACATTTTACACTCCCACCAACAGTGAATTAGAGTTCACTTTTCTCCACATCCTCTCCAGCACTTATTTCCTCCGTTTTTTTGTTTTGTTTTTGGGTTTTGTTTGTTTGTTTGTTTTTTGGATGATAGCCAGACTCACAGGTATGAGGTGATATCACATTGTTGTTTTGATGTTCATTTCCCTGTTGATAAGGGAAGTAGAACATCTTTTCATGAGCTTGTTGGCCATTTGTGTGTCATTCTTGGAGAGGATGGTTTTGAGTTGTTAGTCATGGTCAGTGGAGTCTAAACTTTATGGGAGTTTATCTAAATAAAATGTCTTATTTTTCTTGTTTCCTATCACTTATGCTAACATAATATCTTGAAACAACTGCAAAAAAAATATTTTTCTTATATTTGACAATGTCTAGTTTGAATAGTTTTAGTTTACAGTGTGATATGTTGAAATTAACATTGTGGTATGTATCATCATTACCTTTCAAAGCAAAGGCTCTTCGTCCATCCCTGGAGTGAGGACAGAAGATACTGTCTATCACAGAGGGATTTCCTCAGCAGCAGAGAACTGACTTGCCAAATCTAACCTTCATCTAGTGATTGAAAAAGGCAGAACAAAGAGCTTTTCAAGATTTTTCTGTAAAGGAACATAGAGTAAATATTTTAACCTAATATTTCAGTCTTTAGAGTGATTGTCACATCTCTGCTATGTAGTTCAAAAGCAGTCAAAGATAATGTATAGTGAACAGACATGGCTGTGTTCCAATAAAGTTGTAGACTTTATGGACATTGAAATTTAAATTTCATATACTATTACCATTTCACAAAATACTATAGTTCTTCTGATCTTCTTTCAGCCATTTCAGAGTGGAAAAAACAAACAAACAAACCTCAGCTTATAGGTCATATATAAATAGGTGGCAGGTTAGTCATAGTTTGCTAACCCCTGGCATAAAGGCCCCATCCATTGCAGCCTAATGTGAGACAATCTCATGAGCAAAACTCACTCCAGAGATTCTCATTAGTTCTCTGGGGATCATGGGCCTTCCATAAACTTTTATGTCCTCACTGTTAAATCTGCTTGCTCCCTCTTCCCCTTACAAATGCTGCTCTCCAATGAACATCTGGCATCCCAAACTGTTGCAGCATTTACTTTTCTAAAACCCAACCTGAGACTGGCATGAATGATGCTTTTAAGTATTTTCTCCTCTAAAAACAGAGAGCCTTTAGCATCTTATTTCTCATGATCATTGCTGAATCAGAAAGAAATAAAGGAAGGAAGAATCATTCTCTATAATTGGAATGACTACGTGTGTGGAGGTCTAGGGAAAAAGCAGAAATGTACATGATAAAGACGGGTACTGGTTAGCATGAACTCTTCCGTGGGTTTTGAATATTGAAATTTACTTGCCTTGATATAGCATGTTTGTATTATAGATTTGGTTTGTGGGATCCCCAAATAATTTACTCCATTTTCTACCAGACTTCCCTTTATATTCTATCTATACCAGTCATCCACTTCTAGTCATCTTTTGATGAACTAAGCAATCTCAATTACTAACAGATATAATAAAGTCTATTTCTCATTTATACCATTTCCTTCCTTTTCCACTATTCTATTGATACAAATAGGCTTCTCTCAAAACCCCTGTATGTTTTCTGGATTCCACCCTTGTTGCCATGTTAAAACAATTCCGAATCTCTTCTTATGTTACAGCTTGAAGCATACCGTTTGTTACATCTTCCTTTGGGATACCTGCCACTTGGAAAGTATCTTTTATCTTCTCAAAATGTGTTACGTATAGAAATTTATTTTATTTTTGCCTTCCTCCTTATAGTGTCATTTAAAAACTTAATTCATTGGACAAAGTTTCTATTGTAGAATATCATATTATTTGACATCTACAAACACTGGTAATTTTGACAATGGAAAACTTCTTGGTGACCCTCAGTAAGACCACATGGAGACTCACCAACAAGAAATGATAACCCTGGCAGTACATAGCATCTATTTGTAAATCATTTGACTCTGAGCTCTGAATTAATACATTTTTTATTGGTAACCATAAATTAGACAAATCCTTAAAATTGTGGAGGGAATGGGGTTCATTGTCAGTAACTGAAATCATTTTAATCAAACAAAGGAACACCACATCAGTTGATCATTGACATCACACTAGTTTTCTGCACTCATTCATGCTAAAGAATGAACATGAAGAATTCTCAAAGTGACATTTTCTTTTGTTATCATCACTCGGTAATAAATACAAAGTTTGTAGGTGTCCTTTATTTTATTGTACCTGTTGATTAAGCATGCACACAATTATTTTTTAGTGTTTCAGTAGCCTATCTCACTTCCTTGCATTATACTTAAGAAAATATTTAAAGTATGTGCTCAACCACTCATCTATTTTTGTGTATCATATCATATAATTTAACAGCTATATTTCTCTTTCTTGTTTTCTGAGAAAGTCCCCCACTTGTGATAAATAATACAATACAGAGAATTTTTCATCAACAATTGAGTCAGGAAGCTACTTACATAGCCCAGAAGAGAAGCAAAAGTAAGAAACAACACTCTCGTCTCTCCTCAGCATCCCTTGTTCCGAGTTTGCCAGGCAAATTATTAGTGCATGTAAAGATTACTGTTGAACTTGGGACATTTTTAACTATAGCTTAAAATATTCTTCCTAGATAAAACCACACATGTAAGCAAATAGAAATTTATGCCACTCCCATAGTGAAAGACTGTGAGAAACAATTTTGCTCTATATTATAAAAAAACTTGGGACTTTAATCATATTTATTTTATTTGATTATAATGCAGTAACTAAAAAATAAAACAAAAACCTATTTACTCCAAAATTTGAAAACATGGTAATGTACAAAGAAAACAAAAAAACAAAAATATCCTTAGACTCATTAGAAAAGAAATAAATCTATTAGATGAAACAATCTTCAGAAAACATTTAAACTTTCACTGTGTTTATGTATCTATTAACCAATTCATAACAGATCTATCATATATTTTACCTTTTCTCTATCTAGACATCATCCTCCATTGAGACAAGGTCTAAAATATATAGAATCACATCACCTGTTCCTAAGAATGCTAGGTGCATAACAGGTGTTCAGTGAATATTTGTTAGTGATTGCCATATACAGTCAGCTTTTCAATATATCAGGGGACTGATGCAGGTTTTGTGGATCTTGAAATTTATATAATTATGGATCTTCACCAAGAAAAAATAAATAAATAAGTAAATAAGCAAATAAATAAAAGACACTAATATAAAATTACAAAACATCTTCCAAGACCTAGAAAAGGGCCTTTGCAAGGGAAAATCCCTGAAACTTAATCTTACTAGCTTCTTGGTAAATTTATTTCTGCCTCCATTTTGCTTGGCATACTGATCTGCAATATTTTTGTCTTGAAAATGTCTCTTCTGCTCTGTTTTTTCTCATTCTCAGCATTTTCTAGCTACATGGATATAATGTTCTCATGAATCTTTTTATTTGCAAATGCGTAAATTTTTATTTCCTAAGAAGACATTTGATTTGGTTCTTCCTCATAGTCTCTTCTTTTGAGTTACTGTGTCTTTTCATATGCCATGTAATTTTTCTCAGCTTTTTCATTATCAGAAAGGAAATTATACAGACAGTTTAAGAAATTAAGATGAAAACTCTCAGAACTTCTGCAGTTTGTTCTCCTGAATCTCTTCACACCCATATGAATTTTGAAATGCTTCACTATTCCAGTGTTACTCTGCAACGGTCCTTGTTGATTTTCTGCTTCACTACGATGTCTCGACACTATCGAAAATTCAAAGCTCTCATCCTACGCTTTTATCTGACATTGTTATCCAGTCAAAAGCTAATCCGAATCATGGCATACTATTTATTTTTTTTAATTTTCTAGAGGAGCCCATCCAATAGAAATATAATGTGAGCATCCAGAAAGACACCACCCCATGTAATTTTAAATTTTAAATTGCTTTTCAATAAAAAACAAGACTATGCTGGTAAGATTATTTTTGCTGGGATTTCTGTGTGAGAGATCAGGGAAGAAGGAAGGGAGCAGGGAAAGATTGAGAAAGACAAGAAACTAAGATAGAGTGAAAGCTAGATCAGGGGATTAGCAGCCTCTAAAGACTGTCACCCTGAGTATCTGACTGCTTGTGTATTTATTGTCATTACACAAGGAAATTGCTCTTCAAAAAAGCACAAGATGTAAATCAACTATTTTTACAGTCAGCATTTACATAGCTGAGGTTACACCCTACATCCAAGGTATTATAATTGAAAAATGTAATTGATAGACAAATTATTAACATATCTTTTAAATACTTTTTTATCTACTAAGCTTGTGAAATCTGGTATTATTTTGCCTAGTCTTATTTTAATAGGCACAAGTGGTTTGTGGCTGCTGAAATGGACAACATAAGCATTAGTGCTTTACACCAACTATAAAATGATGGTGGTGTGAAACTCACCTCATTCATTCCCCATGTGTTCCCAGATGCTCTACGATAATATAAAAGTGAAAACCACTCTTCTCTGCATGAACCCTTGGCCTTTTCCTATTTAAGAATGCTAGTGAGTTTCTTCTACCACGTGTTTTACTTCCCTCCCCAAATAGTACCCATGATAATAATTTAAAAGTCTGTTTTTTTCCATTTTTAAGCCGATGCTTATTATACTATATTGATACTATTTTTTCAGTATTTAAGTCTTAATTTCAAGAACAGAAACTGATTTTTCTATTTTAAAGATTTGTTTATTTCCTTCTCTTTTAATGTTTAAGTTCTAATATTATCTGAATTTTTAAGTTTAATACTTGCATTCAATCTTAAGCTTATGAAGTAAATGATTTCAATTTACCTAGAAACTCAAAAAGATAATCTGAGTACATGAAAGAATAAAACTTTTATGGAATATTATTTATTGTGAAACAAAGTGCCACTAGAAAAAAAAAATAACCGAATCAGCCTGTGACAGGCATAGTGCCCTATAGTAAAAAGAAAAGCAACAACCAACATGATAATAATCCATACTAAAAAAGGACATCCAAAAATAATTTCCTGATGATGTAAACATTTTAAATGTCTTAACCATGTTACTTTCATTATATTTACTCACTTACATAATATTTTAAGACATAAGAGTATAATAATTTTCTTCAAAACTGTCATTGCATATGCATACATGTGTATTTTACAATATTGAATAATCAATATTTACTCACTGACTTTGAAAGCAAATGTATATTCAGTGTTTGCAAAATACACTTAAAATTGCTAGATGCCATATGTCCAATAATGTGACCCAAAATTTCATAGGCAATGTCTGAAAATGTATTGAATGGATATGCCTGTACTGTATTTATGAAGTATAAATATTATTGTTTAATTTGCATTTGATCAATATTTATACAGGACCTAATATGTCTTTAAAATAGTTTGAAATAATTTTATGCATCTGGTACAACAATTTAAAGTAGGTATTATCTCTTTTGTACAAGTGAAATGAAAAGTGATAAAGAGCAAATATATTTTCAGAAATATAAAGTTAAGTGTTTTACTTCGACACCTAAGCCCAGGGTTTATTCTAATACTCATTTTTTTCTGAGTTCATATTTTTTTTCTTTTTAGTTTTTTCAAAAGTAACAAAGATAATAGGAAAGAAAATAAGCACTATTTTCCATTGCCCTTATTTACAAATTGAAATTATAGTGTAAGAAAATTTGTAAATGGAGCATGGTTAAAAGGGAGAAATTTAGAAACTCTAGCTAGCAAGAGGAGGCACATTAATAATAATATTAATAACTAATGCATTTATATTCATTATTAAATTTGAATAGGTTAAGACTTTTCATAGAAAGTCATACAGAGAAAGACAAGGTGATTTTAAGGGAGTTATTTTTTTAAGGCAATCAGTGTCTGTGGTAATGTGGTTGGAAATCTATACGACAATTTTCTTTCTTTTTACCCATACTATTCTCAGTATGTGAATTGTTCCTTTGTGGTCATGATTTATTAAATTGTCCTTAATTTTTATCCATAATCAGATTCATATAGTAGCATATCTTAAAAACCATCCACTGATATTAGTAAAAAATACATATACATTTGCATGGTGAAAGGAATTGGAACTAATGGAAGAATGAGAATAGAAGGAGGTGGTGGTAAAGGAGAGAGAGAGAGAGAGAGAGAGAGAGAGAGAGAGAGAGAGAGAGAGAGAGACCTGAAAATAATACAACTGAAAAGGGACCCAAACTCTGAAATTTGAGAAAGGGAAACTTAATCAGATTCAGTATTGTTGAGTCTTATTGTTAGAGAAGGGCTTACATCTTCCAGTTACAGTGTGTATTGTGCTCCTATCTTTTTTACCACTTCAGTTTTACAAGTCAATGGGCTAACAATTGCCTTAGTTACTTTACTACAATTGGTTGAAGCCCTTGGCATTATTCATGGGTAATAGCTAGGCTGATGATGAGATCTCCATTTTTTTCAATTCCTGCTAATGACACCAGGATTACTTGCCTAGGCTAATTTTGATGTTTTTCTCTCCTCATAAAGATTGAGGTTATGCATGATGACCATTATTCTTAGTTAACTAGAGATAGAGGTTACTATAGAATGAAAATGTTTTAGTTAGTAGCCAGTCAGTCACCAGCATATAAATTATCCTATTTTTTTGCAGTACACCAAAGCATTAATTTTAAATCACTGATTACCTCTTTGTACCTTACAAATGTTATCTGAACTATATTTCCAGCACAAAAATTTCATCAGTTTGTACAATAACTGTTCCAGTCTTTAACAGTAAGGTATAGAAACACTTAATGGCATCTGGGCATTAATCTATGTTAAACTGTGAAGAAATTCCTTTGGAATTGAAAATTAGTCTTATTAATGCTTTTTTTTCTTGTGGTGTGAACAATAAAAGCCAAGAGGTTTTTTTCCCCCCTTAATGATTAACTGCTTTTTGGAAAGTGCTGCCATTTACCACATGCAAATTTCTTGCTTTGTAGATCAGATGTGATTAAGAACATTAGGTGGTTGGCTCTTGTGAATAGATTTAGAAAGTGCTAATTAAATACTAACATACCACAATCATGCTTAATTTGTATAACTACCTTGATGCAAGATGGGTGAACCCTGTGCAGTAAATTGAGATGGAAACAATAGGATTTTTTCCCTTTGTCTGTTTTCTTTCTTGTAGGATAGCCTTGAAGGCAGAGTATAAGATGCAACTATATAAGCATTTTTTTTAAGTTATTTGTTATAGTCAAACAAATACCATTGTACCATTTCGTATATATTAAATTCAAATAGTTTTTTTAATTAATATCTTTTAAACTACTTGGATGCATAGTCAGTGTAGATGATCAGAATGGTTACATACATCATATTGTAAATGTGATTTTATCCTATGTCCCTTTTTAAAGTTCAAAATTCTAAATAGATAAGCATTTCATAGTATAATGAATATAGCTGCTAGAATTGATATATTTCTAGATATAAATAAAATATATTTGTTAGAATTTTAGTAACTGTAATTAGCATTAACTAGATGACAGAATGAAAGGCAAATGTTTTTAATGTAGTCCTATCAATACCCAATTCTTATTTCAACATCAAAAAATAGAGAAAACAACAAAATTACAAAAGATGCCCCACACACACATCAAAATCTCATCACTTATCATTAGGACATTTCAAATAAAATCTACAAGAAATATCATTTTAAACCTGTTAGGAAGCCTATTATTAAAAGACAGGAAATAAGTCTTGATGAAGATATGGGGAAAATGGAGCCCTTATATATTATTGGTGGGAAGGTAAATTGGTACACCAACTAAAGAAATCATAGGGCTATTCCTCAGAAATTTTAAGTAGTGAACCAACAATTTCACTTTTTGATATTTATCTGAAGAACACAAAAACAGTACTTCAAATATATGTGTATATGTGTACACATACACCCCCATGTTATTGCAGTATTATTCACAATAGCCAAGACATAGAAACAACCAAAGTGCCATTGGTGCTTAGCTAAAGAGAATGTGGTATCTATCTACATATCTACATCTATCTCTGTATCTATCTCTATAAATACACACATACACACACAAACACACTGGAATACTACTCAACTATAAAAAAGAGAAGATAAAATCTTACCATTTGCAATAAAATCAATCATACTTAACAGTATTATACAAAGTGAAATAAGTCAGATGAAAAAAGATAAATACCATTTGATTTCACTCATGTGAAAGATAAGGAAGCAAAACAAATGAACAAAACAAACCAAAACACAAAACCCCTAAGATTCTGATAACACAATGGTGGTTACTAGAGGGGATAGGAAATTGGTGACTGGGTGGAACTAGTAAAAAAGTTGATTGGTAGGTGATAGTTTGAAACTGCACCTTTGAGGGTGGACACAGTGTGTTATATGCAGACAACGGGGTGTGAAGCTATGCATATGAAAGTTATGCAATGTTGTAAACAAATGCTATCTCAATTTTAATAAATAAATTGAAAGTCAAAACTAAAGTAGATTGACTAAAGTTTAATAGATTCTGGGAGGAAGAGAATATGCTTTATTTAAAAGAATTAGAGGTGTAGATGCTCAAATCAGATAATATTCAAATAAGCACATAGAACTATGACTTTATATTTTGATAGAATTCAACCTCTGAACATAGGCATATGTCAAATAATATTTTAAAAGCAATTAAAAAACAATGAGCGACTGGCCAAAGCAAAAATACTAAGAGAATATCCCAAAATTAACTCAAAACTTAATAGTTAATATGATAAAGATGCCATTTAGTGACTTCCAAATAAGAAATTGCTAAAAAATATTTAATCCAGATCACATAATATTTTGATTGCATGGAACACACTAACATGCACATAACATGCACATGTATAGTATGCTTTCCAACGTAGTTTATTACCGTTTGAGAAAAGAATTCAACTCCTTTGGAATTTCCTTCATAATAAGCAATTATATAATGGAATATCTAATCAAACTGTGCTTCTATAAAGTGGAAATAATTTTAAAGCAATCTTTCTGTTCTTAAAGATCATCAACAGATCATTTTGCTAAGGATACATCACAAAACATTTGCCACATACAAGAATTATTTTTTTCGAAATTACACTAAGATGTGTTTAGAGAATTGTTTCAAAGCCATGTTCATTTTTTTCTCTGTACCTTAAACCAGAGTCTAGTATATATTAGGCACTAACCTGGTGACTCAGTGCCAGAAAGAGCTATTGCATGATCACAATGGATAAGATATGTTAATGATCAAATATGCACTAATCATTATGCTAAGAACTTTTATACATCTATTTCATTCAATTCATTATATCCTCACAACAATTCTGTATGTTAGTAAGCATAGTTGCTCTAACTTTCCAAGTAACAAATTTAAGACAGAGATGTTAAATAGCATTCCCAGATGTACATCAGCAAAGCCTAAGATAGAAAATAATATAGAGCTTAGAAATACGGTTTATAATTCCAAGGCAGAAAAGGTTAGGAAATAGAGAATCAAGGCAAATCTATTGGGAATACAGCTATGAATTTTAAGTATAAAGCAAGAACTTTATTAAGTTCTATTAAAATTAAACTCCTCTGACAATATCACATATAAACTTGCCACAAGGAAAAGGTCAATTTTAATGTTTCTATATTTTTTTCAGCCCACTAGGGGGACTAGTACCCTTAAACAGTGTGCTGTTTCAGCAAACCTGTCCTCCAGTGATCTGCAGAAAGACAGAGCGGTTTCTAGGAAATAAATAATTCCAGGTGCCTGCGGTCTCTCAACAGTTGTATGCAAAAGTTCAAGGCATTTTCTATCTAGTTGAAAGATGACAGGGAAGAAGAAAAAATAGCTACCTACTCTAGGTCACCTAAATGAAGGGTGGATACACATTTGCTCCTGTAATTCACCAGCCAACTTGCCTCAGAGTCACTGTACTATTATGTTGGGCCCACCTATCATATTATACTCATCCACTCAGATTCATTCACTAGGCATCCTCCAATTTGAAAAGTAATATAAGAAATTACAGATACTATCTCTTCTCCAGCTTGTTATAACCACCTTCTTGCCCATCTGACCTCACATTTCCAGTAGTAGATTCATTTCTTTGAATGAGCACAAAGAGAAATCCATGTGAAGATGAACACATTTTGGCAGATGGGGAGAAAATTCCTACTGGTCAGTTCTTATTCATTAGCATAAATAATCTATCGAATCATTTACTTCTCTACACCCCCCAAAAGAAATGATAGGAGAAGGTAGATCTCAACACATTTCTAGAACAGACACATAGAATGAATCAATCCAGTTACAAACAGGAAGGACTTAAGACTCATTTATTTACTAAAAATAAATTAAAGCAGATATTCTTTATTATTTTGCAAGGAAATACATGGCATGATGTTGGAGTGTGTGTCTTGGGTGAGTTTTTGTTAGTATATAAGACAGGAGATAACAAACATAAGATTTGTTTCTTCCAGCTGTTAAGACCCTTTAAGATAAAGTTAAAAAGGTGGAATTTTTCCTGGAATAATCCAAGGTCTGTTGCTAATTCTCCATACATAGGGATAGAGTTTTATTTGTCTTCTTAGAAGATATGGATAGCTTAGTGGGGCTGGAGGGGAGTGTTTCATCCATAAAATAGAGAAAATACTACGAAACATTATGCTCAGTCATTTATTTTCCATCTTACTGACACTATTGCTGGAATAATTATTAGTGAACACCCTGAAACTTTGAATCAACAAAATTGCACACAGAATTTGACAATAATAGAAAAAATAGCAGTTGCATCATTTTTAATAGTTTCTATCATAATCTCTGTTTGAAATTCAGACTACATTAGACAACATTACCTTCCTTTAGTAATTACTTTTCAGGTCCACTGTTTGGGGGAAAGGTCAGTATTTAGCAATCTTTAAAAGAAAGTATATCCCTTTACTTGTTTAATATTTTATTCCATTCACAGTCGGAAAATGTACCCATTTATTTAGGGACATTCAAATCCTTCTATCGGGCCTCCTCTTCCTCATATATTAGTTACAATTCTTTCCCCTTTACTTTTTCCCTCCTCTTCTTTTCTGCTTCTGTATACTTTATTTGGCAAAAATGATACTTGTATGCATGAATATTAATATTTAGATATATATACATATAGAGAGAGAGTTTCAGTAGTATCAATGCATTCATATATATGTATGTATGTATACATATAAATATATAGGTTTACATTTTAAAATGTTTGCCTCTGAGATTTAAGCATATGTAGTGATAATGTGAAACATTCTCAATATTGCCATATTATAATTTGTAAGTATTATTGATATTATTGCATTTCCTGAAAGCACTTCCAAGAAAGCATTAAGAGCTCTTGTTCAGTGTTATCATCTTCAAATAACAGGGCACACTCATAAGACATGTTTAGATATAATTATACTGTTATTTAATTGGACTGACTATTGAACACATTTCATTTAATATTTAGATAGAAGATAAAAGATCACTTTCTACACAAACCACAAAACAGCAAGAGAAAGAAAAAATAAATAAAAAACTTTCCATAGTAGCAAATGTCTTAAACCAGTCATGTCAAGATAAATTTATTTGGACCTTCTATATTAGGGGAGTCAGAGAAGGATTTTAGGAAGAGCTTGAGTTGAGGTTTAAGTGATAGTAAAGGTGAATTAAATATAAGAAATGGTGCAGCAGATAGACCATGGATTAGTTACGGAGAAAAAAAATGCACAGAAGAATAAGAAAGTAATCATGGCTCTTTAGGCTTAGATTTAGTATGTCATATAAGAGCTGACATTTTTAGTTGACACAGAATATAACAGGGAGATTTCTGATACTCCCCTACAAGAAAACTAATGTTGGCAACACAATGCTGATTACCAGAGGAGATAGGAGATGGGTGGCTGGGTGCAAAAGGAGGGAATGAATGGAGAGTGGTGGCTGGAAACTACACAAGTTTTAAGAAATCCTTGAATATTTGAAGGGAAAAAAGTAGACTTTAAGCAGGGCAGAGAATGAAAAGGGCAGGGTGAACCCCACTATTCCAGGTATTGTAAAAGCACCACCAAAATCCTCTGAATGTCCATCTGATGCAGTTAGTTCCATTTGTTTTTATATTCACTTCCCCATGTGCAGGCCCACATACAAAAACAGCAGCCACTGATAATTGTATTTATTAAGAAAATTAATAGCTAGTCCTACAGCACAGGCACAAGAACTTGTTTGCACGCTGTTCTATGTAATATTAGACTCAGTATTCATAGTCTTCCCAGATGAAATTCACCCTGCCTTGCATGTCTGTTTTCCTAGAAAAAAAATGAATAAAACGTAAGGCTCTATCTCTTCCATGAAATATTAGGTATTCTCTGCTATCCTGGTATCTTCATAATTCTCTACGTAACTCCCATTTTCTCCCTTCTCTCCCCAAATCTATTGCTCTGCTCTCCAAAATGTTTACCCTCTAATTAACCACACCATTTATATCCTTGATATCTCTCAGAGAGGCCTTTTATCTCTTTGTCATAAACTGATATATACTAAATAGACCATTTCTCATACAGCACCATGAAAAAAGTAGGGAAGTTTATTTTCTTATCTTCACCACTCAGAGCTAAGACAGATGAAATGACTTCATTGAGACATGTTTAGAACTTTGTTTCACAAAATGATTGGGAAAACTTTTTACCTCACAGTTTTATCGCCAACAAACTTCTCTCTTCATACCAGAGAATTTCAGACTCAGCACAGACCACCCAGCCACACACGGGCCCCTCAAATCCTCAACCTCCGCATCTCCAGTGACCATCTGTGTTCCTCGTAAGTCCTGCACCAGAAGAGAGATCCACTGACTTCACCACCTCAAACAGTCTACTCCCACCACGTTTCTCTCTCCTGCTTTTCGCTCCGCCACTCTGATTACAATGATTCCATCATGACAATAACATTAGTTCATCCTGTTTCCATGCATTCTACCCCAGTTCTAATGTTCCTCAATTCAGGGTTATTTCTTGACCTCTGTCTTTTCATTCGAGCCATGTGCCTAAATCCGACATATGACTAAACACAAATACATTTTGTCATATTTCCTTTCCTCATACCACCAAAGATGACACCTGAAAGAAAAATAGAGATATGTGAGTTATACCATCAGGCTTACTGCTAATACCACATATTCATTCTTCGCCTTATGCAACAGTGTGATGAATCTTCTCCTGTTTCTCACACATCCCACTCTTTCCCATCTCTCACTGAGAAAAAGATCCTGTGTTCAGAAATAACGGAAGCTGCCAGATGGGAACCCCTTCGGCTTCCTGTCAAGAGACCTGCCTCCACACCTCACTTGTTCAGTCATCCATAAACTATTTATTACTTGGCATCGGAAACTCTTTACTGAGGAAAACAAACTAAATCCCCACTTTTATATATTTTCCTTTAGGGAAAATAAATGAATTAGAGAAATAAAACAAACCTTTAATCCTAAGTACAATACATAAAAACGCAGGTCCTCTAGAGAGTGATGTAACATCTAGCACCCTGTTTAGATAGGACAGTGATCTTGTCATTTTCTGGGGGAGTGACATTTAAATTTAGTCCTTAAGGATGAGCAAAAATAATCATGTGAACAGTGGGTGGAAAAGCTTACCAGCATGTGGAAACCCCAAAAAAGAAAGGAGTTGGTTGCAGTGGAGAAACATTTCAAAACATTTAAAATACCATGTGGTTAGAGCAGAGTGAGTAAGTGGGAGTGCTGCACTAGAGGCTTAAGAGAGACATGCTGAACAACACTTTGGGTAAAGCATGCAACTTAACATTGTCAGTTCCGGAGTCAGAGGGTTTATGTTCGAATTCTGACCATAGCAGTCACTGATTACGTGTGAGAATTGTTTAATCCGCTTGCGCCTGTATTGCTCAATTCTGAAATAATTATGACATCTACAGAACATGGATCAAGGTTGTTATCACATAGAAATTATTTAATACAGGCAGTCTATGTAAAAATTGCTGGCTTAAAATGAAAGTGCAGTAAATGTTCGTTTTTGTGGTTAATTTTATTCTTGCTTTAGTTTTTATTAAGTACTTTAGTTGTCAATTTCTAGTGAATGTGCAGTTATCAATGAGCTTAAAATTGAAAGTGACATATTGGCACTATTGATATTTTCAAATTCATTCCGAATGAATATGAAGATTGGGCTAAAAGAGGCAATAATGAAATGAGGGAGTACATTTGGAAGCCAGTGTTATAATCCAAGAGAGAAATGATAGTGAATTAGCTAAATTTCATCAGTGAAGGATTAGGGTAGTGTATGTGTAATTGGAGATAATTACATTGATGTGAAATTTATTTTTGTGGTAACTGGTACCAAATTTGGTGGATGATTGGATATGGCGCCTTAGAAAGGTGATTTTTAAAAAGTGATTTGAAAATATCTGGTTACTAGAGGGATATTCAGAGACAGAAAGGAATAAGACAAATTTTAAGTTACTTTTCCTTCAGAATTATCTCTGAAAATTTAAAAACAAACTTTACTATCCATCCATATTTTTTGTCTTTCCACTTAAGATCACTTCTGTTTTCTTTTCTATGAACTGCTCTGTTACTTTAGTACTTTTGCTGTACTATTTATCTTCATTATTAGAATACAATGTCCTCTCTAACTCAAGGATGACTGTTGTTCTTTATCTTTCCTCATGTTCAAAATATATTCACAATACAAGAAAATGATATATCCAAAAATAATAGCCATAGAATTCTAATTATATTTTTATAGTTATATGTAATTCTAATCATTTTAAATAATGGTTTTAGTTTCCTGTTGCCTGTGCCTACCCTTCTTACCTCAAACCAAGACGACCAGAAGCCTAGTAAAAAACATACCCAGGGATGGACGTTGAGGAATCACACGAAACACCTCCTGATTCTGGATGGCCCTAACTCTATCCAGAAACTTCCTCCAGACCTATATGTTGTTTTTATATTTGTGAAATTATCAGGTAAGTTTAGTTCAGCCAGGAGAGAGAAACTGCACAGTGCAATGTGTATAAGGAAAGCTTAAAGTATTAACTCTAATGAGGGATTTGATCAATGGAGGATTTGCTAGTATTTATTAGTTTGAAAGAAACAAAATAAATAGAATACAGAGAGGAAAAACACTGAAAAATCTATATTAAGGAATTGGTTCCTCAGATTGTAGAGAAGGCCAAATTCAAAATCTGTAGGACTGTCATAAGTTTGGAGAGTCAGGTAGATCAAGTTGATACTGTTTTGAGTCTGAAGACTGAAAACTGAGATACTCATCTTCAAGAAATCTCACGTGTCTCTTCTGAAAGTTTTCAGTGAATTGGGCAAGGACTACCCACTTAGGGAGACCACTTTGCTTTACTTAGAGTCATTCAATTTTTATCTAAAAATACTTGTACAACTCCATCTAGAGCAGTGTCTAACCAATTGGTCACCATAGGCTTGCCAAGCTGACATACAAAATGGCATATTATGGGCAGGAAGAGAAAAAGAAAGCTAAAAAAAAATAGAAGATAGAAGATATAGCAAGTACCCCTGGAGGAAAATGAGTGCCTAACACAGAGACTTTCCTGCTCCAAGGCTAAGATCCAGACACTGATGAATGGCCTCCCTGGAAGGCATCAAGGTAGTAGTGTCACTATGCTCATGACACTTCCTTGAGATTTGCCCCCTAGGTTATCCTGGAACTCCTATCACATCAGCAGTGCTCCACTATGAAAATGCTGGACTAGGGGGTAGGGAAAGCTGAAAACTAGTCTGCTCCATGCAAAAGACCTGCAACTAGAGAAAAAAAAATTGTGTGTGTGTGTGTATACGTATGTATGATCTCAGTATTCACTGCTGGAAACTCCAGTTCCTGTATCTAAATTATCACACTGGAAAATATTATAGACAATTTCAGTTTTCCTTTCCTCTGATCACTATCCTGGAAAAAGGTATTGGTTATATTGAGCTAATATAGAAAATATTTATACTGTTGAATTTTTATAGAACTCTTTAAAATTCCCTAACTCCACACGCAATGGATTTTCACTTCCTCTCTAGGAGAATCAGATATATTTAATATTTCCTGTGGTCAATCTTGGTACAAGCATAGTTTGTCACATCAGGAACATCTAATCCCTGACCCTGAGGACTCACTGCACAATTAGCAGTGACACTTACCTCTTAGACTTTTAGAGGAACCATATAAAATTGTGCACTGCGACACTATTTTATTTGCCCGGTACAACACTGAACTTTCTCTTCCTGCCAAAATAAATGTCAATCCAGGATTTCTTGCCATGTAGAATTAAGCAACTTTATTAAATGGAACATGAATAAAGTCATCTATATTTTAGTTTACATTGGTTTCTGGATGAGAAATGCTAGCATTTTAAATAGTATTTGGCAGACTTTCCCTGAAGTGGATCATAAGTTTTCTTTTTTTTCTTCTTTAGAATATATTTTTATTCATCAAAGCATTCTAGTTGTAACACATCTGAAATTATGCTCACCAAAGTTACACGGAGAGGAGTGAGAAATGGATTGTGAAATCACTCAGCAACATGTAGTAGAATAGGGTGCAGATGGGGCTGTTTAACAATGGGAAGCAGATTTTTAAGACCAGGTCACAACAGTCTATTTTTCTGTAGCCTATATTTAGATTACCATAAAGGTTACATTCATGTTTCTTTTTGTTTTGTTTTGTTTTGTTTTTACTTCTAATATTCGAAAGTACCTATTTGGGGATAATTTGTTATTATTCTAATATACAAGTCCAAGAACAAAAGCACTGAAGAGTTAGCTACTTCTAATAAATTGTACTGCCATTCGGAGCTCATTTATCGGATAGTATAAGAAGCAAGGAGACATAAAGACATTAACTGTTTTCCAGTGACAATGGACTATAAGACACCAGGAAGAAACATCTTAGGCATTTTGATGAAGAGTGTTCTTTCCTTTATCAGCTGCTGCACAAAATCTATTGCTTTTCTGAATGTATGAGAATTTCCTAGTAAAAAACATGATGCATAAACAGACCTAAAAAATCTAGATCCATTCATATCAAGAGACCCCCCAAAAAAAACAAAAAAAACTGAAACTTTGCAGAGAGACTTGCAGGTTCTGGAATATTTTGTTGATTCTCCTGATTGGCACGATTCTTAATCTGACATAACTTCTTCACCTGTATCTCATATGAACCTCATTCCTTCGCAGCTCCTTCCCCCCTACCTCTCCTCCTTTCTCCTTCCTTCATTTTTTGCATATTTTAGCTAATTTAAATCCAATCTTTCCTTAAAAGAATTTCTTATTTTTTTTTAACCAATGAAGAGCCATAGTTCTCTTTGTTTTCCTCCTGTAAATTTTATCAAAATTTAGGTTAAAGACCTTCAGATTATAAAACATCATTTCCCTATGTTTCACACTCTACTTGTTTTGTTTTGCTTTGCTTTGGTTTATTTTGTTTTTCTAGTGGAATTCTGGTGCCCACTGCTCTTTTCTGAATTTTCAATTCACATAATTTATATATACCCACATATATTACCACTTCAACCACAGAACATCATATGAACATAATATAAAACACAAAATATTCATTGTTCACAAGTCATAGTATAAAATTTTTATTATCAAGTGCTTTCTTAGTCACTTTACTTATGATGCCTAACTCAGTGTTCCCCAAAAAGTTTTATAGCAATTTCTCAATTCCCTAAGATGTATCACAGAAACGAAATTCTGTGTATAAAAATAATTTGAGTAAAACAATTCTACCATATTCTCCTCTGAAGATTTATAATTCACATGAATGTAAATTTCAGTGATGAATGTCAATTATTTCTCAATAAATATGGGAAAAAGTCTGTCTCAAAAATGTTTGATTGTGGAACCCTTTTATTGTTAATGCATGTAAATAATGTATGGATCTCTTCTTGAAGTCTATCTTATTTTATCACAGTCTGAAATATTATAATATTACAAACCAATTTATGAGTGGAAAGTGGGAGTAACAGGTATTTCAAAATTCTTTTCAGGATGAATTTTAGTAAGTGAGACATAAGATTTGATTTAAAGCCTCGCATGTGTGATTTTTATATCTTACATTGTCTCCACAGCAACCAAAAGCTACAGCAATTAGGTGGAGCTAAACTGAAGGTCATTTCTTCTGATTCAGTTCAGTATAAAGTAACTGCTGACTTCGAAGATTATTGGTCTTTTCTCCTGTACAAAGTCCACTTCTTTTCCAAAGGGGAAGGCTTGTATAATTAAATAATCAAAATCCAGCATACTCTCTGAGTCAGGCTTAAGAGCGGGTAATATATTGTTCTTTTACAAAGGATCAAACGCCTTTACTTTTACCCTTTATTTCTTGGTTCTAGCTTCAGATTTTATTCTTTAGGATCTCTCCTTCAAGTATCTGAATTCATGCAGCTGATGAAGGAAGAAATTCACGTCTGCTCTATCCGCTCTTCACGTCCAGCTGAAGGAGAAATTCACTATATCAAGAGTCTAACATGACTTAGAAGAGAAAGTCATGTTGGAGCACCATGGATTGCTTGCACAGATGTAAACAAAGAACATTTCGTTGCCTGTAGGCTGATGTTTATAGTCACATTAAGGAAGCCTTGGAAGGATTTGAGGACTAAATTCACATTTGGAAACTGGTTTGGTACCAGCCTGAGCACTTCCTCACGCCAGGCAATACAGTCTTAGATATGACATAACGGAAATTACAGTCATCAGCTTTAGTAATGAATAGTTCCGATCTACTTCTATGTATGAGGTAACTTGCTAGAAAATGATAACAAATTGTATTCACTTAAACTGGAGACTTTCAGCTCTCTGCCTATCAAGCTCACCATGAGAGCTTTCGGAATATCCTCGGACCCAGCTACAGTGTATTTGAAAAATACTAGCTTATACTAAAAAACTACATTTTAAGATGATTATCCATTCAAGTTCACTTAAACTCTGGTAATCTTACTTATAAACTAGGCATACATCTCTAATGCAATAACACTGAAGAAAATTAGTGACATCCTTTGGCATGCTATAAACAAAATAGGTTTATGTAGCTTTCATTACAGAACCATACATTTTTCTAGCGAAAGCTATCAGTGAAGAAGTTTGTAATTTTGATCACTGCTGTCCTGGGTTATAGTTGAAACACTGCTGAAGAACTAGATTGTATTTTTCCCATTATAAAACCCCAGAGCTTTAAATTCCCTCATCAACAACATTCAAATACTAGAATTTTACAATAAACAGAAAACTTGACATGGCTTTATTCGCTCTGTTACTTACAAAATGCCAGGAGGGTTTCAAAGTCATAATAATTATTATTGTGAAGCAGAATAGGCAATAAAATAAGGTTTTATTACTGAAGAAAAATACAGACAATTCTACCTTCTGTAAACATCAGGAAAGTTATATTATTGCAACAAAATGAAAACCAAAAAGTTACTGCTTCTGAAAAATAAAACAGAAGACATATTACAGTTATGAGAATCCACATGCAAATATTATATTTCAGTATACAAGCATCAAACTAACAAGTAGATGGTTTCTTTTATGTATTTTTCTTCAAAGTTGTGAAGATGTTTTGTACACATGATTTCTACAGTTCTCTCAGACTACCTCTAAATAAAACTTATTCAAAAAAATAAAAGATACTGTTAAGTATTAATCACCTGTAACATCATAAAAGTTCATTTATTTAAAAGCTCGAATTTATTTTTTAAATATTTTAGCAAACTGAAAAATAATTAAAAAATTATATTAACACAAATGTAAAAGTTTAACTCAGTGATAGATATTCAGAATTCACTAACATTAAACAATAACAATAAATATTAAAATATTTTTCTCAAGGACAAAAATATATTTACTTTTAGTGGACTCAAGTGTATGACTATTTTGGAAATACAAATGTTAATATATCTTTAGCACTAATACCATTGTTTCATTTTATTAAATGATCAACACTTTTTGTTTCAGTGTTTCACATCTGAAGTAAAGTTTTTAACTTAGAAATTGGTGTCACATAAGCACTGCATTATCCATGCATATGTATTTTATTGATAGATATATTAAGCAGTTGAACAAGTTGAGAGAAGGGAGTTTCAATGAGAAAAGAGCAGTTTCAAAGGTCTTAAATCTATAAGCAGAAATACCATTTCAATATGAAAGACCTCTGAGGATCCTGTGTAGAGATAATATAAAGTGGTAGATGGAGCAAATCTGAAAGAGCAGAGCGGGCACATGCTGAAAAGTTTTAGGAAGGAATTGATTATTTGACACATTAGTATATGAACAATGTACTGAGTTTTAAGCAAACTATATGGAAAAACTTGCATTAAAAAGAAATCGCTGCTTTTGTACTACAACAAGTGGGTTAAAGAGTTATTAAGATGGATATGGGAGACAAAGTTGAAAAATAATAATAGATTGAAGTAGAGTGATTTATGTGGAAAATTAGCAGTAAACAATTTAAAAATTAGAGTATATAGGTATCAGTAATTAATTGGAAGTGGGAATTAATTGCGAGAATTCGCACTATAGCTCAAGTCTAACTTCTTTGGAGAAACTTCTCTAATCGTAGAAAGATAGGAATCAAAGCACATGGCGTGATTAAGATCATCTAGGAAATATTACTAAGAAAAGAAAAGGAATCACCTTACTGCCCTTAGTCTTCTCAATATCCAGAAGGGAAAGGTAAGGAAACATCTGGAGAAAGATTGAGAAGGAGTAGTCTATAAAATGAGATTATTATAAAATAGTAATATGTTAGAATACAGGGAGAAAGGTGTTTCAAGAAAGAGCCACCCTTTTCAGTATTATTGAGTTACTCTGTCTTGAGTGTTTGGGTTTTTGTTGTTGTTGTTGTTGTTGTTTTTAATAGTGAAAAGAACATCAGTTTCTGTGAAGTCTTGTGTATATATTTTGAACTTCTATGAGATAATGAGATAGTAGGAGGTGAAGAAATACTAATAACAAGAATAGAAAATTGTTTTCGAAATATAGGTGAGAAGATGAGAAAGAAAATGATAACTTGATGAGGATGCTGCATTTCTTGTGTTGGTGGTTTTGCTTTTTTCTTATTTTTAAGATGCAAAATACCTGAGTGCATAAATAATGAGAAATAAATCAATAAGGAAAGATGGAGGTGAGAAAGTACTTAATGAACTAGAGAAAATTTCTGGGGATTGTGATAATAGTGCTTTAATGATAAAGCTAGAAATTTAAGAAGAACAGACATATAAGAAAAGGATGGATGCTGAAAATAGTGTGTGGCGATACATGGTTTGTATGTAGCTAATTTAGTGGTTAATTGAATTTCATAATTAAAAGAGATGAAATATCATTCTTATCCATATGAAACATTAACCAGTGAATGAACTCTTTTAGAAAAGACATCTTGATAGAATGTTGTTAAGTATTCACTGCATACTTAGGTTATTCATATAAATGAATATATGAGTAAATGTCCTATTAAATAATAAAGGAATTTTTAACAATACAGCTATATATTTATTTGCAAATATGTAAATGTTTTAGGTGTTTAGAAAGTATTCTGCTAGTAAACTGCTTTATATGATATTTTATTACATAGAAATAACTGTTAAGATAATTTTCATGACTTGTTTTTCCTTCAGTTATTTAATTTTTACTTCAACTCTGCCCTCCTGGTACACACATATATTTTCACATACCAAAAGGTTTCCCTTCATCTATCTTGCTGAAATTTTCTGTTCTTGGTTTTTGTTCCCAATATTTACACATTGGAGAAATAAGCATGTAAATTCATTTAGAAAAGAAATAAATTCCTTCAGATACCAATAATAAATGAGTAATACACACAAATGCAAAATGATTAGTTAAGCAAATAGAGAAAGGTATTTTGCTTTAAATCTTTCCAAAAACAAGTGGGAAGTTCTCTTTCTTATTTGAATAGATATTTTAACATCGGTGCCATACCCAAATGAAAAAACGAGAAGTAAAATAAAAGGGAATTCTAACTTATTTGCAGTTTTATCAAATGAAAGCTATTTGATTTATATCCACCTACCCTATTTCCCAAATTTGAGTTTACCAAATTAAGAGATAAAAGAAAAAAAATTGAATAGCATGTGGAAAGAAATCCTATGTATTTATGTAACAATTTAAATGATTAAATTTCAAAGATATGATGTGGCCTAGCAGAGCAGAGGCTGGGTCTCCTACCTGTAACCAGGCATAGTTCATGTACATTCCAAACACCCAGGGGAAAAAAACAAGATAAAGAACTCAATAAAATAAATAAAAATGCTTCCTCCTCCTCTTTCTTTCTGCCTGCCTTCTTACCTTCATTCCTACCTGAAACTTCCCTTACAAAAAAAAAAAAAGGTAATATTTGTTTTATATCTTTTGGTAAGGAAGTGGACATGAAAGATGGGTGACATAATAAATCATGAGATATTAAATAATCATGAAAAAATAGAAGAGAATTTTATTGTATCCTTTGGAAAATTTTATTATTCAATATTTTCATTGAAATAATATTTTAAATAAAACAATATTGCTTTCCAACCAAATTGGTATAACTTTCTAGATGTTATATTCAAATACAAAGCAGGAATCTAGATGCCCATAAATTCGTCAGAAATTTTGAAATATATTTTGGTCTGTGTGCTATGCATAGCAATAGGCTGTATTATATTTCATTACAGATAGCCCCATGCTATATGACTAGTATAAAAATGATGACAAAAATGAAGACCATTAATATTGGATCTGGAATTTTCTAAGAATAAAGAAGGAATATATTCCTAATTATTTCAAAGATTTTATCAAGTAGGTTTAATTTTATTGATTATTTTCAACCTATACTAATAAATTATCCTATTTTATATCTATTAATATGATTAATAATATTTATAGATTTTCTTCTGTTGAATCAATGTTATCTTCCACTTTGTGATATATATCTACATATATACATATGTGTATATATTTTTTCTATTTGATAATAGTGTAGTCAACATTTTAGATTTATTATCCATAAATGAGATATCTATAATTTTTTTTCAGGGGACTGCTATATTTTTGAGATTTGCATATTGGACTAGTCTCATCAATATTAGAATTTGCAAATTTTTAAATCACTCTTTGATCTGAAAAGGTTTAAGAATTGAAAATACTGATCTTTTGGAACTCCAGTTATTAATGTATTAGATCTCTTCTGTTATTCACATACATATATATCAAAATTTTGACTTATATATAAAGTTTTATTTTTATTGTCATTTTTAGTTTACACTTCCACGAAGTAAGCTTTGACTCAAAATTAAGGGGCAGTACTACACTAGGGAGGGAACCTCAGAAAATATATTGCGTGAGTGAAGAAGTGAGATAGGGAAGGAAGAAAAGACAACAAGAGTGTGCTTCTTCCACAAGAGTAGGCTTCAGCCACAAAAAACTGGGTTAAATCTTTTGGGAATTATCTGAGAAACTGAGTGGAATATATACCTCATTCAATCCAACAGAGAATTGAAAAACCTGAGTTATTTTCTCACCTTTCCTTCTCTCTCATGGATGGAGATTATCTCCTGTGGTGGGAACACTCCACCGTGCTGACCTGCTACATCCATGCAGAACACTTTCCTGTGGCTAAGGAAAGCCTCAAATACAGAGAGAAGAAAGTACCTGAGGTCAGGAGCTATCAGTTTGTATCCAACTTGTCCACTGCCTTCAGATGACTCACTTCAGCCAAGGCATGAGCTAAGGCAAGGCTCTCTGTTTCTTCATTATTTTCCTTGGTCTTGACTCTCCTGACCCCTTCCTTCCAACTCAGCATTCAATGCTATGATCATTATGTTTTTCTTACCTCTCATTTGTAGTCACCTGTTTCACTCTAAAATGTATTGCTTAAACTAGTCTCTTTTCTGTTAACTTCTATGAAACCTAGACTAATGCAAGGTGATACAAAACAATACACATTTTTCACCTTAATTCCAGGAACCAGTTCTCAATGATTTCCTACCCAACTGGAGATAGTATCCTTTGCTGGCTCCTTCTTATCTTGATTTCTAAATGTTGATGAAATCTTTTTAAATGTACTCCTTAATTAAAATAATTTAGTTTATGGTTTCTATTAGGAATTATTGATACCTCATTTCTAATTCTTCCCAATCCCCTGCCTTCAGTCTGCCCTATTGAAGTAATTGATACCAACTAGTAATTGACACTTTTAAAATCTAAGACTTCTCCTTCTGTCCTTCATGGAGTATATTTCAATAGCAGTTAAGTGATCCTTGTAACCTTTTGCTCAAAACCCTTTTGATTTTCAATATACTCAGAGCATCCAAACCTCCTACCGCAAACTGCAAGTCAAACCAGAAATTTCCTGGTACTTTCTGACCTTTTTATTTGTTTCTCAGTGTCAGCTGAATAAATCAGATTACTTTTTACCACCCTTTGTATCATGCTGAGATTTAAGAGTCAACGGGTGCTTCATGCTCAACTAGTCTTTCTTTCCTGCCTTGCTAGTCATTGATGGTCCATGTAGAGGTAGTTAACTTAGCTGAAGTTACAGAAGTAAGAGCATTGAGAAGAGGTACACCTAACCCATGAAGCGTATATAGCATATGAATAGAAAATCCCTGTTCTGGAAGTCACTTATAAACTGATCTGTAATGATGGATCACTACATCAAAAAGCATGTGTTGCTATTTCACCTGCCTGGAACCATCTTTTCCTGGCATTAATGTAACCATGTTTTCTTTCTTATTGTTTACTTCCTCACTTACTTTTCTTTTGCTAAAATGTCAGTTCTTCAGCAAAAATACTTTTATTGATTTCTAGTGTGAGATAACTTCAGTTTATTTTCCTTTAAACCATTTACTGTTAACAAAAATTACATATTTTTCTCAATATATTTTGAACTAAACAAAGGAAAGAATCTTTATCTATCCTGCTTTGTACATTAACCAGCACATTCATAGCTCAAAACAGAGGCAGTTATTGAATCAACAGCTCTAATAAAATTGCAGTGGATAAATTTGTAGGTACATTGATAGCGAAGTATGAAAGCTTATGCTGTTTTGTTTATGAACAACTTATACAGAATCAGTAACATCAAGCTAATTTACTAAACTTCAAACATAAAGGATTTCTCAGAGAATAAGGCAGAATGTCTAAAACAATTTAGTTGACCTCAATTTATGTTGTTACAATAATATTAAATTTCAAAAATCTATGATCGCTTTTTCCAAATTCTGTTATTAAAGACAATGTAGTTCAACAGTACTCAACCAAACAAAATTTTATTCAGATAGATGACAACTAATATTCTGAAACATATAACATTCCTAAAAATATGGCCTCCATTAACTCTTCCAACATAAGAAGACTGAACATTGTGATTAAAGAAATTAAGATTTAACTTAGAAATTTCATGTAACTACAAATATATATGTAAGCGAAAGAGTCTGACAAAATAAACAGCAGGTAATACTCATTTTAATGTAAAATCAAAACAATTTTAACTTGTTATTAGAGAAAAAAGCAGCAAGTTGTATGTATTTAAATTCTGAAATAAAATTTAAAATGGCAAAATTGAGTAGTATATGGATGTGGGAGGAAATAGGAGAGACCCAGGTAAATTGTTTTTTTATTTCAAGATATGAGTTGTTTTGGAGTGTGCCATTATACATATTAGACTCAACATTATTTTTTAAATTACTATTATGTAATTATTTTCCTATATTGAATATCTTTGGAAGTGACATCTATCATTTCAGATGAAGTCACAGTTATTTTTAGTTCAGCAATTCTTCTAACATCATCAGTTTCTTTTTTAAATTTAAAGCGTTTAGAAGTTTTAAGTAGTTTAAAAGTTTTCAATAGATTATATAATTTTTTTCTCTGTGCAGATTGATGTAACCTTTTCTTCTCTTTTTCACTATACTTCTCCTACAAAATGATATCTAGATGGATGTATTATATTTGGCATGGATTAAAAATCTTTTTTGTTATTGTTTTCTGCTTAAATTCCTGTTATGTGCACATTTTTCTTTTAAATAATAATGAAGTGATTTTTATTTTTAGGTGAGGTAAAATAGAAAATGTGAAGAAAAGCATGAGTTAGATGCTAATATTTAATTATGGTTAATAGAATCTTTGTAAGTTATTGCATTTTATTTAGAAATATGATGATCATTACCTGATAAACTCTTACAAGAAGAAACATGTTGCTATTGGAGGATTCATCTTTATAGTTACTGCTGCAATATTTGACTTGTTTTTTTTTTTTCTCCATTATATGCAAATTACTGATTCATTTGTAAATACCTCTTTATACCAAATAAGTTGAACATAGAAACGTTCAGCCTATCTCAATAATTATATGGGGAGAATAAGTTAACTTGGTGAAGCTGTGCATGAGGTAGTTAAATGCCAACACTCTAACCATTACCTTGTCTAAAGCTAGAAAAAAAAGTACATCACTTCCCTATTCTAAGCAGACTTGGTGTTTAGCATCACTCATGTTTGTACATCCTCAGTTATGTCCTAAATTAGCTGATCTCAAGTTTGAGATTAATGGGAAAACATTATTTCATTCTAGTTTTATGAGAAGGCATTCTTGCCCTGACTCTATACTACTCTACTAGAATAAATTTATGTATACATGTATACATACATATATATATATATATATAGAGAGAGAGAGAGAGAGAGAGAGAGAGAGAGAGAGAGAGACAGAGAGACAGAGAGAGAGAGAAAACAAGATAGAGGCACACACACAAAGGAAAACACACAGGGAGACACAGAGAGAGAGAATTTATAAATTTTAGTGTCATATTTAGTGAATTTGTCAATATTAAGATTGGCATCACTTTCATCTGCCAGTATTCATATATGAACTTATGGAATGTACATACTATATATTTAATTACTTGTCAAATTACTACAGCCCGTATCACCATTTGCAATTTTATTGACTGATATATCTTTATACTAGTTTTCTGCTGAGTACGATTTAGCTGGTTTTCAAAGAGACGTTATAAAAATGCAGGATGAGTTACACAAGGGTTAGACTGTTAGGGGAAAGTCATTCCCGGACAGTGAGACTGCCAGGTCACAACATTCAGGAGCACCACGGGGCAAGAGGAGCAATCTCTGCCTGTGACAGTGCTGGAGGGTCAGTCCCAAGGGCGGCCGTCGTACAATAGCAGTTATTACTGTGACATAACGTTTTCAGGCTAACTTCCATCTGATGTAGTTTTATCCCTTCATCACAGCTAAGATGACAGAAAGTTCATGCCCTTCTGACTTCAGGGTAACTGGTAAGCATGGTAAGCATGCTTTATCTTCTTATTGTTTTACCACCTCAGGAAAGGACATTTAGGAAGATATTCCTTTGAGATGTGTGGGCTGAAACACAGCTTTTAAAGAATGATGGTATTAACAGTTCTCTGGGATGGATGATGAGATCACTGGAAAAATAAGCAGTGATTTCCTTTGACAAATGAGTTGTTAATGGATGTGATGGGAACAGAAGCTTGAAATGAACTTTCCTGGTTAAACTGTCTTGTGTCTTTTGATCTGTTACGTAAGCAGGTTGCTTAGGTACTTCTTCTCCTGCCCAGACCCAAAAGGCACCCCCATAGAGCAGATCCAAACCCAGCACTGGGCTGCCCCAAGGACAGCTAGAACCCACTGTCCTGAAGCGCTCCTGCCCAGCAGAGTTCGGTCTAGATCAGCTAAGGTGTTCTTAACCCGAAGATCAAGTGCAAAATAAATGCTTCCTGTTATCAGCCACTTAGATATTGGAGTGTTTTTGCTATATAGCCAAAGTGGACTGATGGTAAAATTTAAGATTGCCCTCATATAAAACTTAATCTAAAGGTTAAACAAGGGTTTGTGTTTAAGTAACTATACTATTTAGTAAATAGGATAAGCATTTAGAAAAGGTGTAAAGTATTCTGAAGAATAGGTGTCCCTCAGGGAGTGAATGGCCTCTGTTTTGCCAAAATGTTATGAAAGTGACAGCAATAGATGGCCCTTAAAGGAAGGGTAGACTTTGAAGGGTGAAGCAAAGGAGGAACAGAGAAGGTGTCTGTTAGCACAGGCACCTGAAAGTTGTTTGTGTGTGTAACTGTTACTCAGGTGCCTGACCTTAAGATTGATTAGAAAGGCAGTATCCATTCCAAATAAACGTATCACCAGCTCCAGGAACCAGCTCCAGGTCTAGACCAGAGTCAGGCTGACTCACCCATAAAGTCTTCTCTGTTTTCAAGGTCTCTGGCTGACTTACGTAATTGACTATTGGGCAGCTTGTATTTCCCTCCCATGGCTCTAGTCCTGAGTTTGAACTCAAATTTTAAGTTTTGAGTTCAACAGGAAAGAGTGAAACCCTACTTTCCTCAGCCTACACCTGCCTCAACGCGGAAACTGACTACCCTCCACCCCTCCCTGTGTGGCCCTAGGTGTGCTCTATCTCCAGGATCTGTGAGTAGTAAACTTTGCTTTCGTTTGTTTAAACAAAGGAAATTTAACGGTGACTCTGCCCTGTCCCTTGTCTACCTATTAGAACAAAGTGATTGATGTTACAATCTTTTGCATGTTGGTATGAGTTTTTCTTGATGAATTCTGCGGGCCAAAGAAATTGTTTCTTTCCTTCCTCTTTCTGTTTTCCTTTAGGCATACATCAAACTTTATTGTCAATTTAATGGACGTGTTGCTGTATCCACTGTTGCCTTAATCTGACATCACTCTTGCCCACATACCGTCCACATAATTATTAGAGCTGCTCTGTGAATAAAGTATGTCTGCTAACTCTGACCACAACAGACGACTCTTCAGCAGAGAAAATCTGACTGTGTAGAAATGAGTCTTTTTCATGATGTTTGTAAAGGAAAGTTAAAAAGAAAACTTGTACATGTGCAAACATGCATGTGTGTGCTCTCACACACATGAAAAGTGAATAAATTATACAAATTCTACATGAGAACTATTGGCAATCATGTCTTCCACATAATTTGAAGAAACATTTAATAAGTGAAAAACTTAAGCTGTCTGGGAGAAAACTGTTAGGTTGAGACAAGGACAGTGATTTTTAACTTCCCATTAATAGAATTCTTGACTTTTAACTGACTTTTAACTCCATTCCAATCTCTTTATAATACTTTATTATCCTTCTAACCCATTTCAAGTTAGTTCTCTTATTTGCAAGCAAAAGAGGTCTCATTGACACGCTGGATATAGGCTGGGATATCTATTCAAAAATAAGCTCTTAGAAGATAACTAAGGAATTTCTTAGTTAAGTATTAAAAACCAAGTTTTCGTACTAGAATAAAGAAATCCTTAGTCACATAAGAAAAATCTGAGTTTATAATGAAAATCACTACAACTATTAAGGTACATCTGAGTACTTTAATCCAGGTTCCCAGGAAACAGCCTCTGAAATACAGGTTTGAATGAAGTTATTTATGTGGGTTTGTTCTCTGGAATAATACTTTTGAATGGGAGAACAACATATTTTGGAATGAAGGAAAAGCTGAATAGTAGTGCATTCCCCAGGATAGGTAACAAACTCGAAGACCTTCAAATATATCTCCCAAAGAAGCAAAAATAGTCAGGTTTATCCCCATGTCAATTTGTCATTGAATGCAAACAATATCTGTTGTTTGAGGGCAAGTCTGAAGAAGGATTCAGCTGTGAGCTATTAGTAGGTGAAATCAGCAGGCTGGTGGGGAAATTAGCACCCAGGAAGCAGGGAGTTTTCAGAGTTGCTCTATCAGATTCTGTGGTATTTCTAATTCTTATTCAATTTCTATTTAGGTAATGATTTTAAAGCAATGTTAATGAGTAATATCTTTATCCTGTATGACTCTGAGCCCATTACAATCAAGTGTGACGTGAGAAGGAATGGACAGCCAACATAAAAAATTTAAAAGGAAACATCTCTAGTGTATATATTAATTTTTAAATCTGAGAATCAGTGATGGGATGTACAGAGAGAATGAGAGTTGGTGGATTGGCAAGATATTTAGAATTTCCATTGCCTAGTTAATTTATATCTGAGTCTAGGATAATTTAATTCCTTAAGAGGGAATTTTAAATAAGACAGATTTTATATTATAGATGTTCATTGTTGCTTATTTAACTCTCAAAACATCTGTGTAGGATGTGTGTGAAGAGAAAGCTAGGGCTAGAATGTAAGTTAAATGTCCCCTAGCATCTACTATATTCATCTCATCAAGCAATTAAACTCTACAACATAGTGCATACTTTATTTAATTAAAAGTGATTTATTCTCTATGATTTTGAATACCTTTTTTCTACTTCTCAGGAAAAATAGACTATAAAGACAATGCCTTTTTATGTTTTGTATCAAATACACATGACAGGGAAATTAATTGCCATTGTGCTAATTTATTTGAATATTTGCAGTGTATCTTCACTAAACACTCTTCCTGATATTCTTACTAAATAGCATTACTTTGAAACTCCAGATTATTCAAAAACATAGCAGTAAAGAAACACACCTTCAGAACCATAAGGTTACTGAGTAAGAAATTTTCTTACAAGCACATTGGCAGTGGTGGAATCTCAGTGATGGAAAACAACTTTTTCAAAATATTAAAAAGTAGTAAAACGGTTCTGTCCAAGAAACTCTGTTCCTCTCAGTTTAAAAAAAATGAGTTATAAAAGTCAACTATTTTCAATACTTATTAAAAATTATTGAAGGAACAATGCATTGTAATAGGTTTGAGATGTGCATCTTCATAAATTTAGATCTGTATGTAATATGTTAGTTTATAAGTTGCATTTTTATAGTACTTTGTGAACTAAAAGTGCATTTTGTTTTTAAATCAGAAATTAACTGCTTTCAAGATATAATTTTCTCTGCTGGTAAAGTATTTTATTAAGCAATGTTATTGCTTGCTGTAATGATTACTAGTATTGTTCTTATTAACTGAAAAGAAAGAAAACCTTTGTTTAAGTAAAAAATTACTTTGATAGAAATGGTATTTTAAAACTTAAGACTAGAGCAAAATATTAGTCACTTTTTTAAAGCAAGTTTGGAAATTGTTGTTGAAAGACAGGCCTTGGGAATCTAAAAGCTAGATTTACAATTCTATTTCTGCTGCTGAAAAACTATGATTTGGGAGGTCACTTAAAATGTCTGATCCTTTGTAAAATTATATAATAGGAGAAGTCAACTTGAAAAATCTCTTTCAACTCTAATGTGCTGTCATTTTTCAATTGCTTTCGTATTTCCTTGTCCTTCTACACTTCAGTTCCTTACTTTGACCCTACGTAAAGGAATGGGAGGAGATCATTTGGAAGATCTCTGCTCTTTTCATACTTCAGCAGAGCAATTATCTTGAAAAGATTCAGTAAATTTCATTTCCTATCTAAGTTGACTCCTTTGCTTATGTAGCAAACATTTCTTCTGTACCTTCTAATTATTATCTGCTGGACCCAGGAACAAATCAACATTGTTCTTAAGGTGCTTATAGTTAAGGAGGGAAGTCAGATATGCACATGAAAATTACAGTCCCTGGTACTATAACTTGCCAGAATGGAGGCTTGTGCATTGTTCATATGGGCAAGGGGAAGAGGTGATGAATTATAGTTGAGATATTTTGGGACTATCAAGTGAGGAGTAGAGTACAGTTTTCTGGAGCAAAAATCTTATATAAGATCCTATTGGCATTTTCTTTCAGAGAGAATGTGAGAGTCCAAATTGAGTTCCCAGCAGAGCACCAACAATCTTTAGCTCTTACAGATTATGTATAATAGAGATGCAGAATGTGGGTTCTTTTGTTCTCTATACTTCAGAAGTATTTGTGAATAATTCTAATTACAAATTATTTTAATGCGTTATTAATTGTAATAACTGATTTTTGAGGGCTTTTAAACTTTTGAAAAGTAAGTTCAGATAATGTATTCTTTACTAACTGAAATATTTTGCAAGAAGCAGGGATGAAGTTAAAGGGTACCCAGTCTGCTTCTGTTACTGGATCCAGGACGAATGCTGATATAAGAAGATTGCTTTATTATTGAGAGGTGTCAATAGAGGAAGTGGAGACCTGCTCTGTCTCAGATCCACTTTGGCCACTGAAGCGAGCACAGAGATTATATAGACAAAGTACATGTATAGAGGGGTGACATGGTGGTGGAGGAGATGGTAAGGTATTTGCAGACTTTGATGAATACAGATAGGGTGGCACTGACAAGGGTTTTCTAATTTATCAGGCAGATCACAGATCTTCTTGCCTCTGTGGAAGAGAACTGGCTCCATACAAAATCTTTTCTCTCCCAGTTTAGTTTATCTTTAACTAAAGTATATGTTAATTAAATGTCACAGATTCTTCAGTTTTGCTGGAAGGCATGTTCCCTGAGTTTTGATTTATTGCCTGGTGGTAATTTCATGAATTGTTTTTGGTTTCATCTTACCATGTCTCTTTGTACAAACTCTCACCCATTTCTCCTTTAGATTTAAGCAAAAGCTCTAGTGCCTATTAGCCCTGACAGTGTTCTGATATCTGCAAGCATCTATGTCCTGGAATTCTGTTACTGCTTGATCAGAACAAGTTACCATTATGTTTAGAGACCACTTGAATGGCATTCTAAATTCTACCAAAAGTGGTCAATATAAACATAAAATACAAAAAAATGGCAAGAGGTAAAACAGAATTTCATATTTAAGAAGCACTTGAATATCAGACATATAAATTAATATAAAAGGCCAGATTCACTATATAATAGTCCTCAAAGAAATTAGATTTTTTTAGAAAGACATGTTATATCTTTGTGTCATTTCAACAAGTTCAAATCTGGTACTCATTTTGAAGTATTTGAGCTATATTTTTTTATTCTATGAACTTTGGTGTTTCAAAAAAAAATGTTGTATTTATTTTTATATGAAACTGAATATTTGGTGGCCAACCTGTTGTGCATATTTAAACTTTGCAGAATGTATTTAGTATCTAGAGACGTATTCTCACTTCCTAGTCTCCCTGAAGTCATCCAGTTCCATGACTTAACTTTCCATCTGTAAATAGATGATTTCCAAGTTTTTATCTTTAATATAGAACTACATTTAAAATATCAATACAATACAGGTAACTGTTTACCTCCTCGCATCTCCTTTGTATATCTAAGAGACACCAAGAAATTCCAGTTATCAAAACATGACCTCCTGATAACTACTCCCACATGTATGCAGAGAAATGTATGTATTTGCATACATGCACACATACATACAACAAATCATTGACTTGTACAATGGTCCTTATGTAAGTGTGATGACCATTAAAATTATGATTATAAAGTAAATAAAATGTATTAGAAAAATTTCAAAATGATGAAAATCATAAAGTATTAATTTCACCTATTATCCAACACCTAATAATCATAGTATTTTAAAGGATGTCCTTTTTGCATTCAATTACAAACAACTCTTTCTTGGGCTTTCATGCCTTTTAATGATCACTTTTTTAATATAGATTTTTAAGACTTTCTATATATTAAATGATGTTTGATTTTTTAATTTTTATTTTCTCTTTTATATTCTATACCTTCCTTAAGCTATCTGATCACCTCTATTCATAATTTCATACTTTAAAAAAAGAGAATGGAAAATCATAATCTTTATTCAATGGAGATATATTTAAGGACAAGAGATAAATCAATTGTTATTCAGAAACAGATGCTTCTAGATCATAAGTTGCTGTTGGACACGTGAGAAAAAGACAACTCTCTGTAGGTACATACGGCCTTAGCCTCCCCACTCACCCTTGTGTCCAGGTACAACCCTCACAGTGTGAGTGATGGTCCTGAGCTTGTGGGGGGCTTCAATGCTACATTAGCAGGATGAGAACATGCATTTACATTGTGATCCCCATCTTAAAAATTTAATCATCTTTACTCAAGAAGGCTCTGAATTATCTATATTAAAGACTGAAATGGAAGTGTCACAACATCCTCTATGCGCAAGTAAATGGAGGTGGGAAAGTCAATTTAGGAAGTAAAGATCACCTTGTCCTTTTGTTTTCAAACTTATTTCTTTTATCTGCCATGCATGAGGACTGTGGCCTCTAGGTTTGGAAGCTTATCTAGGTTCTGCCAGGTGTATTTAGGAGCACCCCTGAGCTCTATTTAGGAGCACCCCTCTAAGAAGTCCCTTCTTTAAGTCTCCAAATCTGCCACTCTTCCTTCCAATTTCCATCCAGAAAAGAATGGAATAACTTTTACGATCTCTTTTTTCTATGGATATGTATTTTTATTTCTCTCATAATTTTAATGAATTTTTAGAGAAAATGAACATAAAGCATTTCGTTCAAATCACCTCTTCCATTAGAGACACACTAGGCATTTTAGAATATAGACATAAAAAATTCCCCAAATGGGCCATATATAAATGTCTTAAGTAATCTTCCCATTCACTTATTAAAGAAACAGCCAATACTTGCTTTGTGTTATTTACTCCATTGACTTAATTTTAAAGAGTTTTATACAATGTAATAGGATTGATTTACTTTCTTGGACCTCCTCCTCCTCCTCCCTAATTCCTATGTATTCAAAATTTATATTTTTCTATCTTCTACTATTGCTTCTGTTATCCATGACTATATAACAAACCACCCTAGAATTTGGTGAGTAAAACAACAGCCATATTATTTTTCTCGTGAGTGTGATTTCACAGGCAGTTCACTGAAAGGTTCTTCTAGAGTCTCTTAGGGTTTCTCATGTAGCAGTACTCAGAAGTAGTCATATCTGTGTCATCCAAAATGTCTCTACTTATCTGGAATTTTGGTGAGAATAGCTCAAAAGTTGAAGCTCACTGTTTTCTGTGTGCATGCTTTGTGCAGTTAGTTGGTAGCTGGCTTCAAAAGTGGGTGAGCAAGAAATCAAACCCAAGGTAGAAACACGTAACAGACTTTTGTCTGTCTCTAGAGCATTAGTTTCGTGTTCCCTGGTCCAAAGCCAGTCACTTAGCCAAGTCAGAGTTATTGTAGGTGGAGACTGGGGCAACATCTAATGGGAAATCTAGTGTCCCGCAACTACACTCTAAGTTTTTGCACAAGAGACAGCAGCATCTTGAACGTTGGACAATGAGTAATTTTCTCAGATGAGATCCGAAATCTAAGCAGATATTCTCTGACTCCTTGATTAACATTCATAACTTATCAAACAAATTTAATATCACAAAACCAGTTCATGTATGGATGTTGGGTAGAGGAGGGGAAATAATTTGAGAAATCTGGAATAATTTTAAAGGAGAGAGAAGCATGCTCAAAAGATTTTGGAATCAATTTCAAAAGTATATTTTTGACACATGGTGTCATTTAGGAAATTCACTATTAATTAATGAGACTAGGAGTGTTAAAAACAGCAACAACAAAAATACATGTAGTCTGTACAGAAGTCAAGAAATATAGTGACAGATTTCAACACTGAAGACATCCAGGAGATTCACAGTCTTTTTATGGATGAGCATGTAGTTACAAGACACACGAAGGACACAAAAGGTCCTGGGATTTCTAAATACATATGTTTTTGATGATAATAGGATGCTGAAAATATCAAAATGGTAGGAGAGATGCTTTTTGAAAATAAGCCTATATTAGAAAAACGGAACAAATTGTCAATAAAATTTTATTCAGACTTACCTGAAATTTGCTTTATTTTTCTCTTAACCAAAATAAACTTGATATAGTTATTAAACTCCTCACAAACCATTCCATCTGATAAAAGCACAATTTTATCAAATTCTAAATTTCTCTGAGGATTTTTCCCCTTTGTTAAGGAGATGTAATTATCCCTAATTTCCATCTTAACTGACTTCTCAAATAAATCACAATAAGAACATTCAAATGTTTTGCCATTGGAAACTTCAAAACAACATGCTAATTTCAGACCTCTCTTTATGGAAAAAAACATCAACAAATTTTATTTTGCATGTTCTTAACCTCTCTCTTTTTCTTCATAACGGGTAACACTGAAATAGGCTTTAGCTGAAAGACCCCCTAAGGGATTCATAAATGACTTCTGGGAAATTTTCGTTATTATAACTTCTATTTAAAAATTTCAACATAAAACCACAGTTATTTTGTTGTTGTTGTTGTTGAATAGAGTAATTCAAAGTCACTTGTTATTCTACCAACATACGAAGTAAAAATACGGTAAAATTGCCTTTATTTTAAGCTGTTCATTTTTCCTTCTAGTGAATTTTGCCTTGAGAACATATGTTATTTTAAGTACATGGCTTATTAAAAAATTCATGAATTATTGGAATTTATGCATGTATTAAACAGGGCTCAGTCAGTAAAGAAGAAATCACTCTAGTTTTTCAAAAAGTAAAGAAAAATGGTGACGGATTTAATACAGGGAGTTGAAAATGCTGAGAAGACAAAACAATGGGATACCCCAGAGAGATATAAGAGCAGAAAGCTGCTAATTTGAAGGGAGGCGAGAGACAAAGATGGAGGTGCAGTTACTAGAGCAGAGAAACTAAAGGCAAAGGGATCTGGAATTCTAGCAGACAGACTCTACGCCACAGCAAGACCTGTACCAGATAAAGAGAATTCAACCTGTGAAACACAGAGGAAGAGAGGAGATGCACTATTGCAAGGCATTTCGTGAAGCGAAGAAACTCCCTGCTCAGGTTATATATAATCCCATGATAAATGATAAGGGAGTTTGCTAAATGCAGTTGTCTTTATTTATATCAAAATAATCAATTTGGTTGTAGAGTGGAAAAGAGGAAGAATGGTATATACTTTTGAGAGTAAGCAAACATTGATCAGTACAGTTTAATGTGTCTCAGCAACTTATAAACATAAATATAAGGCAGTTCTAAAATAATTCAGGAACATTTTGATTTTGTATTGAAATAATTTCATCATAAAAGTTCAAGATCAGTATTGTCTGATATTAATAGAAATATTCTATATCTGCACTGTCCACTCTCCAATACCATGGTCACAATGATCATGGAGAACTTGAAATGTGGCTAGTGTCACCGACAAACTACGCTTTTTACTTTATTGAATTTAAGTTTAAATAGGCATATAGTGTGTATTGATTACCATATTGCTATAGCACAAATCTAGACATGTTGAAAAGCAACAAATTGGTTCAAACTAGTTGATAAGGATATCTGAAAATCTAAAAACTAATAAATGTGCCAAACCCCAGCAAGAAAATATTTATAAAATGAATTATATATTTTAAATCTACTGTAAATCATTGTTTTATTATTTCAGGATTTCTTTACTCCCCTCTCATATTCCCAGTTTTTTTTTAATAAAAAGTTAATCAGAGTTCAGGATGGTCCAGTCTGTTTTGAATTTTTACCTCAGGATAGAAATATTTTTCTACTAATCATTCATTTGCTCCTAAAATCATTAGAAAAAATATATATTCAGAAATTGTGTTTGACTTAAATATACACACATAAAACCTGAGTGAAGAGAGGCTGAGCGCAGAGAGAAGATTAAACAGCTACATGATCTCAAATTATGGTATTCATAATATTTATTTTGTATTTAGTTAAAATAAACTGAAGTATCTTCTACTAAAATATTTTTTGTTTATACAGTTTTAATGAGGTTTGGACATATACAGCTACAATCAAGATAATATTCATGCCTAACACTTCCAGAATTTCCTTGAATCTCTTTGGTTTTTGTTTTTCTTTTGTTAAGAATACCACATGATTTCTACCCTCAAGAAATTTTGAAGTGCAAAATATAGTATTAACTATAGGCACAATGTTCTAGAGCATATCTCTAGACCTTTTTATTCTAGCATTACTGAAACTTTATATACATTGAATAGCTTTCCATTACCCACAGTCTCCAGTCCTTGGCAATCACTATTGTATTCTCACTTCTATGAGTTTGACCTTTAAGTACTTCATAAGTGGAATCACACAGTAGTTGTTCTGTCACTGGCTTATTTCATTTGTAATGTCTTCTGGTTCACCTGTGTTATAGCAAATGTCAGAATTTCCTTTCTCTTTTTAAGGATGAATAATATACTTGCATATATACATTTATATGCACATATACATATCCTATTTTCTTTATTTGTCTATGACTTAGGGCATGTTCATATTTTGACTATTGTGAATAATGATGAAATGAACATGGATGCATACATATCACTAAGAGATTCTGATTTCAATTCTCTTGGGCATATACCCAGAAGTTGAGTTGCTGGATCTATTTTTATTTTTTAGAGGATTCTCCATATTGCTGGCCCTAGTTCTTCATCCTTTTACATTTTCACCAGCGTGCACAGATTCTAATTTCTCTACAACCTCATAACTATTTCATAAACTTCATATAAAATAAATTATATCTATCCAACAGGTGTGAGGTGAAATTCATTTTCTGTTTCCCTGCTAATTAATGATGTTCAGCATCTTTTAATATACATGCTGCTTTTTACCCATGTCTTATTCAGATTATTATTATTATTATTTTGCTATTAAAGTTTAGGCGTCCCTTATATATTTTAGAAATTAACTCCTTAATAGATATGATTTGAAAATCATTTTTCACTTTATCTAGATACTTTTCATTCCGCTTATTGTTTCCTTTGCTGTGAAGTTTTTTAAATGTTTTATTTGTTTATAATACTATGCAAGTTTCAGGAGAACATATTTACACTTCCAGAGCTCTAGGGCCATTCATCCAGTTTTTGTTCCTCCTTTCCTTCTTCCTCTGCTGGTCACAACAGTCTTAATTTCAGAATCTAAGAGAATTTTGTGTGATTTTGTTAGTTCTTTTATCTTCCACATGAGTAAAACCATCAGGTATTCTTTATTTTTTCTGACACATTTCACTTAACATAAGCATGATTAGTTCAAGTTTTACCCAAATTGTCACAAAAGGCAATCATCTTTTCTAATAGCTGAATAGTATTCTATCGCATATATGTGTCACATCTTTATTCCATTATCCATTGATGAGTATGTTGGTTGATTTCATGTCCTGACTGCTGTAAATTGTGCTGCAATTAACATAGAAATTCATGTTTAGTTTTGAATAAGAAGCTTTTTAATTTGATGTTATCCCACTTGTTTATTTTTGCTGTTGCCTGTGCTTTGGTTTTAAATCCAAGAAATCACTCTTAAAACCAGTGTTAAAAAGATTTTACCGTGTTTTCTCTAGGAACTTTACAGTTTCAGTTTTTAAGGTCTAAGACTTTAATTCTGAGTCAAGTTCTGTGCATCCTGTAATATAAGGATCCAGTTTAATTTGGGGGTGCTTATGGATATTAAGTTTTCCAATACTATTTGTTGAAGACCTTATCCTTTTCCTATTCTAAGTTCCTATTTACAACAATGATATCTTTAAGTCACAATTTTTAGGCACTTATATTTTTGTATAGAAGTGAAATCACCTGCAAATCTGTATAATTTTAATCTAGAAATTAAGAACAAGCATTATCCTGTTGGTAAAATTTTATAAAACATAATTGTGATGGAAATAGAAAATAGATTTAAATTTATCTAGCTATTTATATATTCATCAGGCAGGTTGACTTTAATTTTTACTGTTTTATAGCTTAATTTTATTATACTGTGAATTATTTTTATATAATAATTTTCTATAATTATTAGGTCAAATGTTATAACAATTTTTAAGACTCTGGGTATGGACTGCTAAAATGCCATCTGTGGAAATACTGATTAATTTCAACTCTCATCTGAAATATATAAGAATATGTAATGAATCACATTATTAAAAAGTAAGAACTGAAGTTAAGGTTATACATAAAATAGTGTATTACTAGTCACAGTTACAGAATCAAGTACTCAGGAGTAATAATTTAAACTGTCTTCAGGTTAGGTGATTTTCACATCTTTAATTAAACAAACAAACAAACAATATCACCTGGTTATTTCAATGAAAATTCTTGAATGTACACTCAGAATATTATTAAAATTTGTTGTATTTTGCATTTTAATAGCATTCCTGTTAAATATTATGCAAATATGTCTACTTATACACATAAATTTAGATTACACCATGTGTTTGTCTGAATTTCCTAAGGATAGAATAGGATAGAATATGGTTTTTCTAGACATGAACACATAGAATCCTGAAAATACAAATATGATGGTCATTTTCGTGTGTTAATTTGGCTAGGTTCTGGCACTCAGTTATTCTGTCACACACTAATCTTGGTTGTTGGTCTGAAGGAATTTTGCAGATATTATTTACGTTGTTAATCAGTGGGCTTTTTTTTTTAGTTTTGGTGAAAAAACACCATTGGGGTCTTGATAGGTATTACACTAAAGATGCATTCATCATGCAACATCTGATTCTTAATACAGAAAAGAAAAACAGGATACGTCTTTCGAATGGACATATGAATGCATGTACATTATTAAGATATTGTTTGTGGCTCAGTGGTTTAGTAGAAAGCTATTTATAGTTTATAATTGAAGAACATTTTGTTAGTGAGTACTTTTGTTGTTGTTTTGGCTACCACCAATATATTGCTACCATTACTATATGTTTGAGACAAAACTAATATTATCGAATACTAATCAATAAACTATTATATGTGTGTGATATATATCTAAACATTTAAATACATGACTTGGGAAACTGAAAAAGTCCATCGCTTCCAAGAGATTTTTTCCCCATAACATTTTTGTGCTTTATCTCTAAATTTAGAGAAGTTATTAATGAAACCAGAAATTATCGCAATATAAATATTTGTTTTTATTATGTGGAAAGAAAGTATGTATTGTTCATTCACTGACCTTTCAGTTCCACCCTCTGTTGAAGAGAGTAGCTTCCTTTTCTCTTTGGAGAACAGCTGTAAAAGTATTCCTAAATATTTTTATTTCCTCCTCAGTAAAATCTGGAAGCTTTAGGAGTGTGGCTCTCCAGGACATTTAAGTGCAAGGTTAAAAAGTTCTCTTTGTCTGAATCTGACCCTTCTGGAACAGGAGCTTGCTTTCTGAGGACACAGAACATTTTGGAATTGCCCGTTTTTCATGGGCATGGCAGATTCTCTGAGATTCAGATTTCTTAGCTAGCAAGTTAGGTTTTGGGTGTTAAGTATTTTAGATTTTTTTATCGTTAAGTTGTTCAGTAAGTCTATTCTTGAGGGTGAAAAATTTGCCAAGAGTTTTTCTTTTAGTAGCATTTCACTCATCAGTCACCTTTTGTTTGTTTAACTTAGCTATCAGTCTAGGGTGTTTTGCTGAGACACTGATAAATATCTATATATGTTTGCAGGATGTTTTTTCCTTTTAAATGACTTCCAAGATGCAGTATTTTTCCTAGGATATGCTGAAAGACCATTAACTGACAAGATATTTGAAGAATTCCCTTTTCTTTCTTAGGAATTACTTGTCTTAACCATTCTGTTACTATTAAGTACAGTAAGCCTTCTGTTGATATAAAACAAAGATTTGCCTCCTTTGTTTAGTTCTCATGTACTTTGTAAATCCTTAACTATTCATAGGCTCCTAGATACTGCAGGGTAGAGAAAGAACCCTCCCTTCACTGAGAGGCCATTGGATCCCTTGTGGTGTGTTTTAGACTCTGTCTTCCACCTTTATTCAATCTCTTGGTTATCCTGTCTAGTGTTGACACCTTATTATCCATATGTGTATATATATACACATGTGTATGTATATGCATATGCATGTGTATATGTACATACTCATATATGTGTGTGTGTATATATATATATATATAGAGAGAGAGAGAGAGAGAGAGAGAGACAGACAAAGAAGACATCATATCAATCATATGTGGTCTATAGAAAAGCTAAGTGAATAAATAAGCTAAATAAAATAGAAATGGAATTTTAGTCAACAAGAGCAAATCACTGGTTGCGGAAAGAGAAGGGGCTGAGAAAATTGAGTAGAGGGGATCAATTGTATACTTAAGGAAGAATTGAAAAGGTGGTGAACTTAATATATACATATGTGGACTTACTATGACACATACCTTAAGCCTATATAATATTATGAAGCAATGCCACTTCAATAAATTAATTTAAATAAATAATAATCTTGTATATTTATATAATGATAAAAACTTCATTCTCTTTGGGTTTACATTAAAATATAATTTAAGAGAGCTATATCTTTAATATTTTGAATTTTTAATTCAGTTAACCTAGTTTGTTCCTCATTTATATTGATATTTACAAATACCATTAATATTTTATTATAAGGTTTTTATTTATGATTAGTTTTCTAAGTGATCTTTTATCTGAAAATAACCTGACATTTCTGCATTTATGAAGATTATTTTGCTGGATATAGAATTCTAGTTTGGCTACTACTATATAACATTTTGATTCTGAGTTTTAATTTATTGTGCTATTTAGTGAGTCTTATTCTATTGTAAAGTTAGTATTTAATTTTATCTGACTGATTTTATATTTCTTTTTTCTGTCTACCAGATTTTGCTTTTTTCCCCACAATATTGCATTTAGTCATAACTTTTATTCTTATTTATCCTCCTTGTGGCTTATAGTACCTATTGAATTTATTGGTTAGTATTTCTCAATATTATTTGAATAGTCTACATTATTTTGTATTCAAACATTGCTTCTTTTTCATTCTCCTCTTTCTAGGAATGTTGTTAAAGTTATGATAGACCTTTACACAATATCTCATGTGACTTGTGATAAAAATTATTTGATCCTGGGTTTCAAATCCCCTGAAGGTTGGTCTATGTCCTGTTTAATCAATGTTAGGTTGTAAACTTTGTGGTTCTAAACCAACGTTTCTGCTTGTTTATCATGGCCCTTCCCTTTCAGTAGTCTTCCAATTCCTACTTTTCTAAGCTGATTAAAATATCGTATTGCATTCTTACTTGCATTTTTTACATGGTTGTGTTCTATAAGGAGAAATAATACATAAGATAGGCAGATTCATTTCTCTCTGTTATCTTCATTTCTGTTATCTTCATATCACAATTTATTTGCCTTTGTAGCTTATTAATGTCTTCAAGTAATGTGTGTTTAAAATGTTTTACTATTTTGCAGTTCACCATAAGCGTTTTGCTAAAATTTAATTTGTCAATGTAGAATCAGCTTATATTTATAGTTTTAACTTTGAAATTACTAAACATTTTTTAAATTCCCTATATTACATAAAATAAAGATTTTTCTTAAATTGAAAACTCATCAAAATAAATTATATATATTTTTCCATGATATTGGAGACATAACCATAGACATTATATAGCAATTTATTATGAATTATCAGGCATTTCAGGAAAAGATTCGAAAGTTAAAATAATGGTTAAAATAGACATACTTTTTAAATTAGGAATTGTAAATATTGGAAGATATTACAACCAATTCAAAGGGGAAATTAAAGATATCTGCAAATTTAGATTCAGTAAAGGAAGATTTGAATCAATTTTTTAAAACTGATTTATTCATTGGAAAATAATTGCTTGCACTTTATTGTATACAACTAATTTGCTTTCTATGTTTACAATAATTATTTGCATTTGTCTCATTTTTCTATGAGTTAACTTCTTTTCTACAGACTTATAAAGCAACCTAGAGAAAAAGGGTGAACATCTAGATAGGATCTTTGCCAATTCTAAATTCATATTTTGCCTATTGTTATTATCTATATTATCTAAAGACAAAAAGGAACAACTTCAGGCAGCTGATATTTTATTTAATAGTATTCATGTTATGCAATGTAATATTATAGTATAAAATAAGTCAAATCATAGCCATGTTCTTAGAAACCTGAACATAAAGGAAATATAAGTATAAGATAAAAATCTCTAAAATCTTACATCTAAATTAGAACAAAATGTCTTCCAACCATAGCACTCAGGTCATTATCCAAGTCAATTAATAGACATTCTCTGGAAAAAAGCAAATAATTGGTAGTTCTTGAACAACATATAATTCATTCCAGTGGAGCAGGAAAACACACACACACACACACACAAACACACTCCCCATCCCTCCAGTTCTGGAATGTAATTATGCCTTTATATACTCACAGTATAAAAGAAAAAGAAAAAGTCAAAGAAATACTTTTAGAATAAGCAACACAAAATAAACATGATATAAAAGGTATAATCATTTGACAAATGAAACTTCTTTCCATATATGTATCCAATTTCAAAAAATAAGGTTGTCTAAAATTTAGGTATTAGCTATTTATGGAATTTGCATACTGAATCATTAGTAGATGATGCTCTATAATTATTGTTTCATTTTCTTAAATGCAATGATAACATTTTAATTATGCAATGAAATAGTCTTTTGATATGCATTATTTAATATTTAAGGATATAACATTAAAAATGCTTTGAATTCACATTAAACCATTAGAACATAGAAAAAATTGCTAGAAAGATAAATGAAACAAGAATGTCACAATGTTGACAGTTGTTGAAGCAGAGTAAGAATAGGAGTGTTCATGGTTCAGTGTTCTTTTTTCTAGTAAAAGCTGAATAGAAACAAATATCTATATATCCACAAAAATTATATATAGAAATTATTGTTTTCCCAGTATAAAGAGCTGAGGCTGGCAAAAAGTACTCATTCTTTAAGTATTAAAAGACAAATTTTAATAACCACAATGTGAAACCATTGTTCTCCTAAATATCAGTACTTACTTATTTATGGTAGAAACATTGCAACAAAATCCACACATTCTTGGTATTTGGTGCCTCTAACTGGACATAGATGCAATTATACCAATGGGACTTTTTATTAGCAAAATTATTCATAATGGACTATCTCAAATACTACAATATTATGTGATATAATAAAATGCTAAATGAATTTTAGGATTTCAGTCCATCAGGGATACACTAAGCAAATTATATAGAGACAGTTCCTTGAATGTTTAAGAGGAATGAGAAAAATAAAGGGTCAACGAGCTTTCCCAGTAAAGAAACTATATCTTGTGTTTCAACTCCAAAACTTGGAGTAGTTCTGTCTTGAATATAATTACCTAGAAAATATTTAAAAATTATTAAGTCATATTTCTGTGGGATACGGGAATTTTCACACAGTCTTCACATTTTGTTCAGCCCACATGGTATTATGTTTAAGTTCCGTTTGGTTATGGGTCCATTACCCAGGTTCCCAGAATTCCTTGCTGAGCATTTTAATGTACTTGGTCTCATTGACTAGTTTATTTTCACCTGTCCAGACCTGGAGGATTTGTTGTGACTTGGGAATTAAGACCATTTGAATAAGGATTATTCCATCACTGATATAGATAACTCAAAATGACGTAGGTGGTCTTAGTTATCTCTTTCTGGAAAATTCTTATCCAGTCAATACATCAGTAAATAACATCACTGTTTATTTAAAACGTTATTGCCAACAATTATCTGGACAAAGAGTTTGCTCATATGGTCAAAAGAAAATTCACAAAATCTAAATGGATTAATAATAATTCCAGGGGGAAATATGTATGTGTGAAAGGTATTTATGTTCTTGTTTGTTTTCCGACTATCTCTATAAAATGTTATGATTCATTTTGTAAAATTAGTATAACCTATATAACCTCCTGACAAAATTATTACAACAAAATCCATACATCTGTATCATGTATAAAAACAGATCTGCAATTTTGTACTGTTGTGACTGATAAGAAGAGTTTACCTTAAATAGTATATTAAATTCCCAGTCATAATTTGTTATTGATTATATTAAATTTGACATTTTCATAAACAAAGACTCATGGACTAGTTTCCTTCCTATTTCTCTGTTACTTTCATGATGTTGTTGGGATCAGAAATACTGAATTATTGACTGAAGAGAGTAACTAGAAATTAATTAAAAGTAGATGTGGCTGTGCTTTGTAAACTGAACTAGAGTAACTGACATTTTCTACGAAACTTCAGGCCAACACTTCTGTAAAAGGCAAACAATTATTTCTACCTTGCTTAATTATACAGTGATGATGATGTCCAAATATATACTTCTCAAATTCTTCTGATCTCATAAAAACAAATGAATTATTAGTATTATCAGTATAAAATGTGATAACAAATCCATTTATCTTCATAAAACAAGATCAATATATAAAGTAATTTGACAGACCATGATTCAAATGCAGAAATCTGTCAATCTTAGCATAGACTACCCAAAGAAATCTTCAAGAGAATTTATGGACATTTGGAAATTCTATTTTCTAGAATAACAAAAAAAAAAGGCTTTCACAAAACAGATTCTATATATATCATTTATCTTATTATTTAGGAATGAAGAGTCTAAGAATTGGATAAAGAAAAAGTATAAGGGGACTGAAATGACCAGGTTGCCTTGTACTGTACCATATCCCAGGAAGGGTTTACTATAAATGTGAGTCTGGTAGACAAAGCTTAATTTCTCTGGCAATTAGAGACAATACCACATTACTGCAGATATATATGTAAATAAATGTATGTTAAAAATAATTTAAAAACCAAACCATGTAGTCTGCCACAATTAGGTGATACTACGGAAACAGTGAAGGTTTTATCAATAACTGTCAAAGAAATGCATATTGAAACAATAAAATCATGACACATTAAATATGAAAATCTCTACATTATCAGCAAATGTGTTGTTCAAAAGTATACACACATACACACACATATATTCCCAAGTCACATATTCATTTACATCTTTAAATATTTCCTTTAAAAAGAGGTTGCAATTTTCCAGCAAGTTAAACCAGAAATAATATCTAATATCCAGGAAGTAAAAAATGCCATTGAGGTGCTATATATTATAAAGGAAAGGAAACAGAAAAATGAAAAAAAAGATACTTCCTTGCATGTCCCAAAGTGTGTACAAGGGAATGCTTCTCATTTAGAGTCCTATTCTCCAAAAAAGAAAAGCCTGAACCTTTCTTCTGATTCTTAAAAGTTGCAGCTGTTATTCTGCATCCTATATTAGGAGAAGATAAGATTGATGAATGCTTTTATAGTTTGTTATTGATTTTGGTCATTTCAGTGCCCATTAAAAGTAAGATGCATCTTGACTGTTATTTCCACTAAGCAACCCTGGGTCGTGTAAATAAAATAAACAATCTGCCCCTATTTTTACTCTGGAGACATAAGGGCATGGATAATGGCAATAATGTACATTCCTTTCTGTTTGATCCTATTTAAGTTTATCTAAATGTTCAGTATACCTTATACGTTTTTCGCATGAATAAAGCAAACTTTGAAAATATTAAAACTGTTATTCCATGTAGAATATTATTTTATTATTGTAGCTACATATATACAGAGATGGGAATAAAAATTATAACCAGCAGTTCCTTAACAATACCTAAAAATAATCTCATTCAAATGTTAATTTTAAAAGCCTCTTGTAAGCTCTATTTTTTTTTTTTTAAGTAGGGGGAGATTGGAGATCAGCAAAATAACTCAATAGAAAAAGGCTTCTTATTGAGAAGTTTGAAATTCTCATCTGCAAAAGCTTATAATCTGGTTAATCAATAGATACTTCTCATTTTAAATGCATAAAAATGGTTATCAGGAGCAAAAAATGGTCAAAGTTTGATTCACAAAGATAAAAGCAGACTGATTTGTTGAAAGTTTATGTTCATAGAAATCTGTTCTTTTATTTCTTACAGTTTCTATAAATCTTCTTACTTAAATAGATCTTTAGACTAACCTTAGACTTGTCCAAATAGAATTTAAACACAGTAATTTTTTTCCTCTAGATTCAATGACTATAGCAGTTTCATTTTTTAATGATTAATTAATGAGTTTAAATACTCAGTGAATTTTCTAGTGCTAGAAAACCCTTAAGCGGCATGCGATTATGTTATGTGCTCTCTCTTGTGTTCTTGTACAAGTTCAAATCTTCCTTTGTAGTCTTATCTCAGAAGTCTATTTTCCTAGAATAACCAGGGTTTGAAATATTTAGTCCAACTAACACCTTATCCTATTTCCCATGAAGATTGCTTAGAAGGATCAGATTTGAATTTATCAATGATTTCTGTTCTCAGGTCAACTGTCTCTACTGCATACTCTTCCAGTGCAGTTGCACTAAACTTTGAACTTAACTCATAATATACCTATGAGCTTCATAGATTTAAAATTGACTTTATAGTACTTACAGGTAATGACTTTTATTCTCCAGGTTTGTATTCCTTTCCTGATAATTATTGTTGTCCCTAGGTGATTACAAGCTCCTTGAAATTTAGGACAAATCTATGCTACTTCACCTGGTATAATAAACTAAGAAAATAATTTGAATTAGGACTTAATTATGTGCTATAAATACATGTATTTGATTTAGATTTCATGATGAATTTATTTCTAACAATTTCCATTACTTTTGAGGAATAATTTGTATAGGATTTACCATAGATTTAAATATGCTTGAATTTTGATGCTGAAAATGAATGCATTTGACTAAATCAGAAATGTACAACTTGTCTGCTTTATATGTAATATGTACTTTTCACATAGTTTTAAAATGAAATGGCTTAAACAAGCTTAGAAGTTGAGAGGTTTGATAAAAAGGGAAAGTCACAAGGCATTAATAACAGTAATAATACATAATTAAAGTATACAAAGATGAATGCATAGAAGCAGATGAGATGAGATGAGAAGTAGTCAGTTGATATTGATATAGACTTTTAAGAACATCAAATGATATAAAACATTCTTATTTTGGGAGAATACTTGTCTTTATGGTAGACTGGGGCACCCTTAGCATTTAACTGCCATATATGTGAAGCTCAATTTGCTTGATTTTTTTTTTTCATTCAATATCCTGTGAAATTTATTATCATTTACCTATGACGTATTCCTTGATAGACTTGTTGTAACTTTGTTTCAACATTCATTTTCTGCTCTCATTTTTCTCAATGAAATGGAATTTTCTTCTCATTTATCCCAATGACACTGCATTTGTACTGGCCCTTTAATCAAGAAATTATCAGCAGAACCAATTATCAACTATATGAAAGAGGAGATAAATATGAATTTATGACTTGCTGGTAGAGGTATGTAAGGGCAAAGAAATTAAAATAAGAGAAATCTTCTACTGAATTAGGAACCCAATCCTAAACATAATTAGTATTACCGTGGATATGTTACAAAAAAACTCATTAAAGTCACCACTTTAGTGTTCATACTTTACCTATGTTCTTACTTTATACACAGGTTTATCCCACTATCCAAAACTAGAATGTTCCTACTTGATATGTTCTGATAGGTTATCTTTTGGGCCTGGGTAAACTCAATATTTTTTCCATATAAATGACTGCTAATATTCTAAAGTCCAAAAATAGCATGCTAAATAACAGTAAATAGGAATTTATATTTTCATATGGTGGGGAAAACCTGAAGCTATTGTTGTCTTCACAGCAAACCTAAGACAGCAACAATTTTTACTCCTATTTTACAGATAAGGTGAGCAAAAGTAAATCTGTCTGAGATCACACAGATATTGTGTAAAAGTCAAAATTCAAACCCAAGTAGTATTGTCTAAAAATCTTATTCCTACCTACAACACCACAGTAGTTGATTTCTGATAGAAAAGTCAAGTCATATACTATTCATAATAACACTTGATAATTACATTTGAATGTTTCAAGGTCAAAAATGAAAGTTATGAAATCCTCTAGAAAACCATATATTCATTTGATTCATTTATAGATTAATCTGCCTAATAATTAATCCAGCCAATAATTTAGCCTACTTTGTGTTAGCCATTGTATTATAACTGAAAATACAAAAGTGACATTATATTTTTTTTTATTAAGTCTGTCAGAACAGAATAAGTGGGTATTATTCTCCACTGTTATGCTTAATACTGGAATACAGAATTTTAAGCAAGAAGAATTTTCTTTCACTTCATGTCATAGAAGTGACAACCAGAATGAACTGTACATTTCTGCTTCAGCTAAAATTGAAAATATTGCCAAATTTCAGAAATCCCGAAAAATAAAATGTTAATGAAAGTGTGTTATGTAGCAGATGGAAGTCTAGTATAAATTGTAAAAGTGACCCATTTTCTACCCTATGGACAAGAACTAAGATTTCTCTACTGGGAACCTTGAGTACATTGTCTTATTCAGTAATAGGTATTTTCCCTAACTGGGCATCTCAAAACACAAATTTGGGCTTATTTTGTACAGAGATGAAGGTGCTTGTACAAAAGCCAAAATTTCATAGCTTTATATTTAAATTCAAGCCCCCAGTGTCCAGGTAAATAGGTGGAGATTGTGTTTATTGCTTCACACAAATATCTCTCCAATAGATTGCTACTAAGTAACATTTTTCCTTTACTGTTGCACTTGGTAAATTTATAGGCTACATTTAGTTTTCACCAAGATTATTGATGGGCAAAGACAAACACATAAAGTGCATCTGATTCCATAGACTCATAAAGAATAACCCTGATGATAGGAGAAGTGTAGACACAGTCAGATTAGGTGAAATAGGTTTTACTTGTTTGAAATATCTTTCTCTCATACTTAAAGCTAAATTGGCTCTGCATTCTTTTGGAGTTGTGAATTTCTGCTTTTTTTTTTTAATAGAGATTATCTACAGACTCACATATTTATTTGCATCTTTTGTCTGTCAATGGTTATATTGACCAAGATAGGAGTCATGCGGATAGGCCTCTGAATGGTATAGAGGGTGGAGTTCACCTAATGGTCTATAGAAAGAAAGATGGTAGAATGCTCAAAAACACAAATTATCATCAAACAGATCTGAGTTTCAATCCTGTTCTTACACTTACCAGCTTTTATAAGTAATTTAAAATAGAATTCTAAATCTATTTAGATTTGTTGATAAACAGGTTTCTTACCTCAAAGAATTGTTAAAGAAAATTCAAAGAGGTAACTATCAAAGGTACTTAGCAAAATGTCATACACTCATTAGCCATACATAGCCAAATATAAAACATATGCAAGTATTATATCCATATTGACCCACATTAATAGAAAGTCTTTATAACTAGAAAGAATTAGAGTTAGGGTGTGGATTTTTGACATATAAATTTGAGCATACATATTGCATCTTGTAGTTTCATATTTTTCTTCTCTGCAATGAAATCATCTAAAGTCCTCTTTTATGAGGACAAAGATTTACACTATGGCATTGCAAACTATTCAAAGTTAGGATTGTGTAATACTACTTTTAACATCCTAAAGTGGTACTAGAATTTTATATGATTTCAGAAAGGCATCATTAAAATATTAAAATGAATAAAACACATTTGATTTTTCTAAATTGAAATTGGAACTTTTTATTCTCTAGAAAGAAGTAGAAATAAATCAAATTTTGACAGACTTTCAAAACCTCATAATTTCAGTATTACTTTTTCATTTGAGGCAAGACAAGGAATGTACTCAGAAAATGAAAGAAAAAAAAAGATGCTGAAGTGATAAACTTCCATTGCAAAATGCAGGAATGATGTAAGTGGTGGTGATTTCACTGACTTTTGTAGATTGAAGGAAAAAGTAAGAAAATAAATATGCGAGGCAAGTTATCAGCATTACAGTAAATAAGGAGAAAATGTTTGCATGCCCTTAAAATAATTATTAACTAATTGCCTTATACCATTTGTGAACCATTTGATCTATTAAAAACATAGATTTATTCATCTGTTAATGTATCCATCCAAAAATCTAGAATGTTAAATTTGCCTATGGTGAAATTACTATGCACATTAAATATTTTTCTTTTTTTAATTTCACAAATGTCCTATTATGCAATTATTTTATTAATTCTTATTCAATTTTTTTGTCACCTCAAATTTAAATGGTTCGCTGAGTTGATGTATGAGATAATTTGTGAACCCAGTTTTTTATTTTTGTATCTAAAGCTGAGTCTCTAAACTTTTGAATTATATAGCAGAAAATATGAACTCAAAAGATTACTTTTAACATACGCTTACAGGAAAATCTTTTTCTTATGTCAAAATCATCTTAAAGTATCATTCGTTAAAAATTGAGCTTTCTTTAAAATGCAAAAGTAATAATTTAATTATTTTCAATAGAGAATATAATGGTGACATTTCTAATTGAGAGAATTAGTTCAAGAATTAACATTTTGTGTGCCATTAGAAAAATTGTATTTGTGATTTTGAATGGGAACAGGTTTCTAATGCCTTATTCGTGCAGTAGACCATAACCACTCCTTCTGTGCTTGTTCAGTCTTTTTTTTAATCAAAGCTTACAGAGCTCATTTTTCAAAATACATATTATTTATCCCAATATATCAAGCAGACTCTGTGGGAGCATATTATATCCTTTCATGTAGAAATAGGACAGGGAAACAATATTTGAAACTTAATGTGTATAGCTGATAAACTCTCATCATTGCTGTAGATTTATAATTATTGCATTATTCAGTTTTTTTGAAACTTGTTTTCTCTTACCCAAATACTATGAATTTTTTCCACCTCATCTTTCAATACAAGGGTCTCTTTCAATGCACTTTTATTTTACTTTGCTTACCCTGAGGAGGACCAATTTGGTTAAAGGAAAAGAAATACTTAGAATGTAATAGATTATTGATATATAGAAGGTGATGATAATTTCCTATGGAAAAATAAAAGATGTTTACATTTTCAAGTTATTTTTTTATTTAAAATTTAAAACTTTTCTAATGCTAGTCCATTGACTGAGACCAGCTAAAATAACATTTCAACCTGCATCACCCCCACCCTGAAGTCTGATCATTCATTCTAGAATAACAAACCCAGTCAGTGGAGTCAAGGTTAATTCTCTCTGTCTCAGTCATGATCTAAACACACTTGCCCATAATAAGGTAGTAATGAGACCGTGCTATGTTGTTCTAATTCTGACCAACTCATTCAGACTCTGGTTTTATACTAATAAAAGGAAGGAAAAACTAAGACTGTTAGTATAGAGGGGGAAAAGTTTTGGAAGAAATTGGCATTAGTTGAAAACAGATACTTCATCAGGATGTCAACAGCCATTTTGATTATCTTATAACTTTGATATATACCATTACAGACCCTAGAGCTATTGTTTGGGAGATAGTTGATAAATGTATTATAGTTATTTGAATGTGAATAAAGCATTAGAGATATGGCAATGTCTGTTTATTAATAGGAACTACATAGGATTTTACCTGATAAAAATTGAATGCCATCAGGAAAATAATTTAATTCCATCAATATCTCTAATAAAGCTATTTTAATAATGCCTCAAATTTTTACTTTTCCACAGGAATTTGGTTAGTGGGATAAAGTTGTATTGTTTTTCAAATGAAATTGTGAATGTGGAGTACTGGGAACACGATTCAGCTTATGTATATAATCCCTTACTTATAAGTACAGCTGAATTAAGAGATCAGAGATTTCCTAGTCAAACCCATTGTATTTACATGAGAAAGATATTTCCATAGAAGTAATACATAAAATTGTATTATCCTAAAATTCATACTTCTTTCATTTACATGAAGTATGTATTTTGGGATGGAGGTCCAGTGATTCAACTGTTTAATGCATACAAACTTTGTCTAGTTAATAATGCCCTCTCTATTATGTTTAGTCAAATCATAGATGACAGATGAAAAATATTGTGTCAGAAAACTCAGTAAATTGCAGAAAGTTTGCATTCTATTCTATAAGCATTTCCTTTGATTAATTAAGTTTACGATGAAATTGACAGGTACAGCCTAGAATTTCAATCAGCATTTAGTGAGGGACTTGATAATTAATGTATTATATGTGAATCAATGCAAAATGGAAGTGATGGAAATAGTATCTATGTCTCTGAGTTACATTACACATGAAAACATAGAGAATATGGAAAGATAAAATTCCATTCCGAAGGATCAAAAATTGATAATTTTGAAATTCTTAGAAATTAGAAGAGCAAATGTGGTTATAAGATCTGGTTATTAAAAAATAAAATATCTACCCTAGCTCTCTGAAGTTCACTGCTTTCATTATATTTTTGAAGTAGTGGTACTGGCTTAATGGTAGCAATCAAGATACTCTGATGTCATTGGAGAAGAAAACAGTAGAATCGTTCACTTTATGAGACTTAAATGGTGCAAATGATTTCCTAATTGAAATCTACTGACATGGATAATTATGTACTAGTCTTAATGTCACCTAAAGAATCTGTGACAGAGTCAGAATTCAAAGACAAATCTCAGGATTCCTTATCCATATTACTGCTTTCTCACTATGATAATTTCAGAATTATTTTTTAAAGTTTCAAGGGATTAAAAATGAATGTGATGCATGACTATGTTTTCCTACCTAGTTTTATTTTATGATACATTTAAACAAATCACTATTTCTTGTGTCTTTTTTATCAAATTTTAACATTTTTTTTTATGATTCTGTTAATACTATGAATTAGTAAGAGACATTGTAAAGTAATGTCAAAGCATACATTCTGGAATCACATTGCTTGGGTTCAAATCTCAGTGTTGACATATTAGCCTTGTGACCTCAAAAGTCATTGAACTAAGCTTCCAATTTTTTTTTTAATTTGTAAAATGCCATCTATTTGTAGATATTAAGTTATATTTTATGGTCATTAAATGAGCTGAACAAATATTATAATACAGAATATTTTAAGTTTATAAAGTGTGAGTTTTGATAATGCATGCAATTCTAATGTTCAACACTTTCTTCTTTATGTTTCAATGGACAGTTTAATAATATTATTTACTTGATTAATATAGTAGAACTATTGTAAAAATGAATTTGAAATATAAATAATTATACAATCAGGTGCTACAGAATTGCCATTTCAGTCAATGAAAATTGCATATAAGATGATGGTCCCCAAATTCCAATTGCTTAATGATATTGTAGCCATCATAATGTCTTAGAATTTCAACCTACCAGCAACCTCAGGTGTGTTATTTTTTACTCCATCTCTTGATAGCAACATTTTCCCTTATACCAATTTACTCTAGTGTTGTTTCATGACCCCTTTGCATACAAAATTCACTACTAATGTTTGCAGTATGAGACCATGTCAACTGATTGTTCTGGAAATTAAATGTAATTAAGGGCTATGAATATGAAACTCAGTGATAGTCATTGTTCAGTAGTCAGGCATATGCCATTCCGCCATAAGTATACCTTGAAGAACAAGAACAAAGTGACGAAAGCTGTTAAAAGATCTACTTCATTGAAAGCAATAATACTAACAAATTTGAGAAAGCCTTATATCAGAAATGTAGTAACTTCAAATGCCCTAGACTGAAGACCAGAAACAGAAAAATGTTCTTCTCAATACCATGATGCTAATGACCAATGCAAAAATTTTGTTTGCAATGTTTAGAGAAAAGGCTAAAGTGGACTACAATGTTAAATTTATTGATAGCTCTCAGTGGATTAAACATTTCAGGAATTGTTATTGATTACATAATATGAAAATGAATGGTGAGTCTGCAAATGCAGATGTACAGGTAGCTGATTTTAATTTTTTTTGAAACTCGAGATAAGCTGATTGTGGAGGAAAGTTTCTTACCAGAGAAAATCTTCACTATGAATAAAATCTATCTATTCTGGAAGTATGTCCCTGAAAGTGCTTTCATCCATCAGGAGGCCAAGTCAACGCAAGGTATTGAGAATCTTAAGGATAGGATAGGCGCTTTCCTTGGTGATGGGGGAAATTTTTCAGGCTAATAATTAAAACCCTTTGTGTCTACCATAGTAAGAATCTTGTCTTCAACAATATCAATAAACACACATGGCCAGTGTATTAATGCAGCAGTAAGAAATCATGAATGATCCAGATCTTTTTCTAAGATGGCCTCTTGTGGCCCTTCTATGACAGTGAAATGGAAAAGAACTGTATGAAGAATAGCATATTCTTCAAGATATTGCTTTTGCTGATGGTATTCATAGACAGCCTCCTTTTACTGGTAATCATCATCCCAAAGAGGTGGTCAAACAATGGATCAGGAGTTGCGTCAGCTGTTAAGGCCTACTACATGTGGAGGTGCTTTGCCCAACTGTTGCCAAAACTGAGGAATACAGTGATGAAATTCTGGAATGATTATATCTGTGACTGCATAAAGAAACCTTCCTGGACTTGGGTGATGTCGCCATGAAGTGTATGTGTGGCATCTAGAAGAAGACACTTTAGAGATTCATCCATTTCAAAGGATTCTCCAGGAAAGAGGAAGTTGCAGTAATCAAGACTAGTTGAGATGGTAAACAATCTTAACCTGGATGTGGATGATGATGACATTTAAGTGTTCCTATAGACAGTTCCTGAGGAGTTGAGCAATGAGGAGCTGTTAGAACTGGAATTGGAATGCCTAGCTGAAGAAGAGGCCAGAGAAAAGGGAAGTGCAGGAGAAGAAAGAGAAGAAAATCCTAAAATAATTCAGTGAAGTGTTTAGCAGAAGCTTTGTCACATATCAACAAGCTACTTTAAAAGTTTGGGAAAAATTATCAAGTTTTCATTAATAGGAGTGAATGTTTATGATATATTATCTGATTATAAGCAAATCTATGATGAAAAGAAGAAACAAACCAAGCACATCTCCATGGGCGTATTACTGAAAAGAGCAACACTTCTTCAAAAGAGTCTCATGCAGGTCCCACAAGACATATTCCAGAAGAAGGTATTGTTCACATAGAAAATGTCAACTCCATGCAAGTGGTTCCCCTGAAGATCCACCAGTGGGAGGATGTGAACGTGCAAGACAATGATAACTGTTATCCTGACCGTATATGGGCCTAGGCTAATGTGTTTCATTTGTACTAAATTTTTAACCAAAGCAATTGAAAAGTTAAAAACAAAAAAAAATGTAAAAATAGAAAAAAGATTCTATAATAAAATATATAAAATACAAATAGTTTTGTACAGCTGTAAAGTAAGTGTGTTTTAAGGTAAGTATTATTGTAAATCAAAAAGTTTAAAGTTCTTAAATAAAAACCTACAATTAAAATGATTAATTTATACTTTATACTTAAAAGTAATTTTTAAAGGAAAGGTACAGACAGAAATGAAGGTGAGTGAGTAGGCAGGCAGGCGGGAAGAGAGAGGAAGAAGCAGCATAATATTTTATTTTTATCTAGTGGTTCACATTGGTTGTTCTCTCTGGACCTGGGACCATGGGTTGTGTGTGGACTGTGTTCCTTCGGAGGAAGTAGTCCTAACTACTACTCTGCCAGGGTGCACTGAAAATATTTTTTTTATAAATTGATTATAGCCTAAGTATACACTGTTTATAAAGTCTACAGTAGTCAGTATTATCCTATGCTTTTATCCAGAGCAACTTCTCATCCAACAAGCCCACTTCATGTTAGGTGCCCTAAGCAGGTATACATATTTTTTTTCATATCATATTTTAATTGTAGCTTTTGTATGCCTACATATGTCTGAATACATCAGTATGATTATATTATATTTATCTACAGTCCTCAGAATAGTAACATGCTGTGCAGGTTCGTAGTTTAGAAGCAATAAGCCATTACTAGGTATGTCGTAGACTGTATCATCTTGGCTTATACAGACACTTTCCAGGACATTCACATAAAGACAAAATTGCCTGATAACACATATCTCAGAACATATCCCTGCTATTAAACTATGTATGACTATATTGTTTTTACAGTTTGAAAGAAGGCTCTAAGTTATTTATATTGCATTTATAGAATTTTAAACATATAAACAATTTCAACTCCATGTAGTTTATTTTCTTACTAGCAGGAAATTCTAGGTAAGAAATTAATAAAAGAGAAAATTAGCCAACAACATGGTACGAGAAAGAGATAAAAGACGTATGTGCCATCTATACTTTCTGAGTCAATATTTTTTCTTAAATTCTTGATGAAAATTATAGAGAAATTTTTTACAGCTAAAATATATTTTAATGTAGTATATAAGACTGGTCTATAAAATAAATTTAAGTGATTTTTATTGTTAGTAAACCAGTACATTTTTGGTTGGATTTATAGAAATCTTAAGTTCATAGATTAATTATCTAACTGATGCTTACAACATAGATCTGAGACAGGTATAGGTCAGTTATTATTTCTCTTCCTATAAGAGATTTAAGAATGAGATCCAAGGACATCAGTTTAAAAAACTATTAAATTATAATCTCTACTATAAAATGTAATATTTTAATTTCTTCTACATCAAATATAAAATAATAATTAAAAGGAATGTAAACTTTTGCCAGTAAATACAGTTCATATTCAAGGTCAGAGTATCTCTTCAATTTCTGCTCAACAATTCAATGACAGTCTGTTACTACCACAGAAAGAATGAACACACAGTTCTTATAACACAACTGATAATTCTGTCAGCAGCTCATCAGATTGAGAGAAGTCATCATTAAACTTTGGATTTGCTCTTCTCCGCCTTTTAGTAATTCCAATCTATTGATTCAAAAATTTATTTTTGGAAATTGGATTTTTTTCAGTAATTGATTCTCTGAATGCCTGCATGGTAGTGTAAAAAAGATAGGCAGATTTGTAAACTATCATTAAAAAAGAAAAAGCAGAGAAGAGAATATATGTACATATAAAAGTAACTTGAATGCTTTAACTGCATTGGTCTTATACTATTAATTGTTCTTTTCTGGTCAAAATTGCAGAACAGCAATCAGACACTATTTTTTTTAATCCTAAGTACATTTCTTGCAGTAATATTAAATTCACATCAGGTTCTTTCTTGTCTGTGAATTTTTTTATTCTCGATAGCCAAGCTTAATGTGCCTTACTGACAAAAAATAACTTTTTATTAAATTATGATTTTAAATAAAACTCCACCTATATAAATAAAAACTGTATTATTATTATTTGAAAAAAATATTTTCTCATGCATTTAGAGACTAAGTGATCAGCTATTATGACTGGGCATGGATAAACAAGTTTACATTTTCTCTACTGTTAAGAGCTTTCATTAGGTGTTTGAGAAAAAATTAAACTAATATTTGGAAATTCAGTTTTATATAGTTTATATGATATGAAACAACACACAATTTTAGATATAAAGAATATAATTCTGAGTCTAAGGATTTTACACAATTACTCACTGAGGAATTGACTGAATCAAAAACCTAAAGTGAGAGCAAACTGAATAGCAAATAAGTGAATTGCATATTCTTATGTTGAGGACCTGTATAAATTTAGGCTATAGAATATAAATATATGCTTGTGCTATACTTCATACTGATAATTCAATAGATAGATTGAAATACAGATAATATTTTTATTAAACCAATAATAATATAATGAATCTCAGTCTAATATTTACCTAATATGTAAACTTAAGATCTTAAAAATATCTGAATTAGTTTCTACAAGAATACTTTTGAACACATTAAAAGTTAAATATGCTTATTTCCTAATTTAGGAATATTGCAGATAGATTAGTATTTAACTCTAAATGAATTAGCGTAGAATTTCTTAAAGGGGTCTTATTTCCTTAGCTATACCTACTAATGGTAAATATACATAACCTGTATATACGTGCATATATTCATAGAGACATTTGAATGGGTCTTGAAGATTGAGTAGAAGATGCAAGCCAAAGTGAACATTCCTACCAGAGTTCTAGTTACAAAAGCATATGCAAAGCTATAACACATTTCCAGTACTAATTAGAATACAAAATGGAGAGTTTATTCCTTCAATTCTCGATTCACTGATTCAAAGAGTTGTTTTCTGTCCTTGCTTCACTGTTATATTTTTTATCATTGTGTTTCTGGAAAATGCTAAAAATTGTATTTACCTGCTTAATAACACCCCTACCAATATTTGTAGAAGAGAACTTAATATTATTTCCTTTGCCATGAGGTATAATATTATGGGTGCAACTGACTAAATTTTGAGCAATATAGAAGGGAGAGTGGAGAGCAAGTCACCATTTTGGCAACTCCAGAACCCATCTGGATGGATAAAATGTATAATGTTCAATTATTTATTCTTTTCAGAATCAGATGATGTATCTTGGGGTTCCTGAGACCCTTGAAATTCCCTGATAATAGAGGGAGGAGTTTTAAGCTAGACAAAGCAGGGTTATTCAGGGACTGTCATAGAGAGAGATCTGACAAAGATGGATGGAGGGGTAGAGGAGGTAGAATTCTAGTGTAAAACTGGATCATATGCAAGTATTAAAGGAGCTAAAGAAGAAGGTGGAAAATGGGAGAAAGGAAGTAGGAGGAATCAGATGAGACAGGTCATAGAGTATTCATACTTCCCACAATATCCAGTCATTCTAAGTTTTCTCTAGTAAGATTTTGCCATTGTTGAAGATACTAAATTGAATATCATTAGAGTGAAGCATAGAGTCACAAAAAGAAGAGAAGTTACCCTGAGGATTAGATCATTCGGTCAGAGATGAGACTTTAATGGAGTGAGGAAAGAACCCATTTAAGAAATTCCCTCACACATTTCCCCAGGTTGAGAAGATGAGGAAGCACTCCTGTCTAAACTGTAGTTTAACAACTCAATGAGATTACCCTTGGGATTCAAGACACTGAATAAAAATGAAGACTTCATAGAAGGGACATGATTGTATCTGTCTGAAATAAATTCCTAAGTGGCTACAAGTATCAAGAACATTGGATTAGCAGTGTGATTTGCTGTCATGAATCTGTATTACTCTAGGTAGGAAAGGACACAAAGGGTTCAAAGGGTTCCAGAAGCCGGTATTGATACTTGGTTGAAGACAGCAGAGTCTGAGGGGTAGATGGCATACTATCTGATACACAGCATCAGAAACTTCTTGACTAAAAATGAATCTGGACATAGTTAAGGGGATGAATATTTGAAACTATGTTTCATGCAAAGATGCTATTAGAATTGGGGAAAGGAGTTATTGTATATGGAACATTCTGAATGAAAAATCAAAAATTCTCCCTGAGGCCTGGCAAAGAATGTTTCTTTAAACACATTTAGAAGAACAGAATATGGAGCAGTGTGTGTTATGTTCAGACAGTTGACTGTAGAATGTCTTTACTTGAGGTCAATCTATAGTCAGGAGGGGGGTCAATGTGGAGAGATTTTTATACTGGCTTATACTGAGAATGAATCAAAATTTAGGAACCAAGAGAGAAGAGAGAAGTCTGGTCAGTTTGGGTGTTTTCAATCCAAATTGTACAAAAGGTACCAACGGTTCAGTTAATCATTTATAAGTGAAATAATGATAATTTGGAGGATGTGTGTGACCTGTCTTAAGTAAATGGGAGAATGTTCATGAGACTTTCCATATTGAGAAGAGTGATTCTCAGTAGCAAGTAATTTCATGGAACACACAGAAGTGGTATTGGTGGGTCAAATGGTAATTTCATTTTAACTTTTGTGAGAAATCCCCACACTATTTTCCAAAGAGGTTGCCCTGATATCTGGGAATAAACTTAAAAAAGGAGATAGAGACGTGTAGTTTTTGTTTTAATGTCCTTTTTTATTTTACTAATCACAAACACTAAACGTGCATGTAAGTTCATTCATGAGAAAGTATTTTAACCATTTTTTTCATGTTTAAGCATGTTTAATGAAAATAACAAGAATTGGAACAAAATGATGGGTCTGAGGTCAAAAGATTGGAGGGGAAAAGTTTAAAGCCTCCTCCAGTCACAGTTTAAATACACACAGCTATTGAAATAGTAGGTGGAATACCTGAATTTTTCCCATTTTTGCATAACTGAACAGAAATTATATGAAAAATATATGCTTGTGGAAATTTCCAGTTATATATCATAGCTCAGGATAGAGTGAGAAGAGTGTATTATTCTACATCTTTTGATGTACACTTCTGTATTTCTTTTAAAATACATCAGACTGGCAGCAATTAAAACAATATCAGAGAGAATTGTGTATGCCTTCCCCAAATGTCTGACTCTTCTCATCAGTGAAGGAAAATCCTTGGACCATAGACTTATAACTCAAACCCATATGTCAATAAGACTTCACAGATAATAAACAAGTCCTTTTCAGGAGAGGAAGATGAATGGAATTCTCCATCTTGTTTTTTCAGAGCACTGCTATATTTAAGCCGGTAAAGGGGATTAAAGAAAAAATACAAATTGTAACAAGTCAGATACTTTCTTTTTATTCTCCAGGGGTTGAAAACTGGTGTTATGTTAATTTGAAACATCAGTTGCTATTACATTTTGAACAGAAAATTGTTAATCTCTTTACTAATGAAAATAGGTTATGGTGAAACTGGAAATTTCTATAAGCTACTCAAGGTTAAATAGAACCTGTCTTCATAAAGACGGTAGCCAATGTATTGTCTACTAACACACGAGTTGAACAAATCTTTGCTAAAACTGATGATGTCTCAAAGGAACTCCATAAATATTGAACTGAAATTAAAATCAAATTAGTCTATCCTGTCCATGCACAAAGAAACAGAAAACAAAAATTTGAATCCTCTTCCACTACTACATAGAAAAGAGAGGGAAAAAGTAATTTTTCACATATTTAGCAGTTTATACTTTAAGGATTGTGTAAGATCAATAATAAATCAATTTAACTTACTGAATATATTTACTAACATGTTAGCACAATCATGAATCTTTTTTTAAAGGAAGAGGAAGCATCTTTATTTTATTTTAGTTGTTCACACTGGTTGTGTTGCCCTAGACTCAGGATTCGAACCCAGGCATATGTGACTTGCTCCTTTGGAGGCAACTAACTCAACCACAACTGCACTAACGGCATGCCGATCACAACTTTCATATGGTAGTGTTTCTACCCATTAATAAAGTTGATGCAGATAAGCTTTGGTCAATAATGTGATGGATCTGCTATTTTACCATGTACAAAGAGCTAACGTCAGTGTGTCACTGTTTCAGGGCATGAAGAAGGAGGCATGAAAATCTTGGGTCAAACCCAAAAGATTGTATTACTTATGGAGCAGCAAACAATATGACCTTTGTGATTGTCATGGTTATCCTTAACTCCCAAGTCTCACAAGAACTTCTGTAGTTTCACCTAGGTAGATGCTACATACATGGTGGGTTTGTGTCATAACCGAAGAATCTTAATATATGGACAAAAGTTTTAAAATAGGCCCATTAACAAAGCTTCCTTTAGAAGGAAGATATCTTTCAGTACAGACAACAAATTTAATCTTTCCTGGAAACTACACTATCTCTGTCATTCCAGACTCTTTTCACTGTAAACATCTTTGAACAAAAGGCTCAGACAAAAAATATCAATACCCGTGTTCAGATGTGCAGATATGCAAAAGATCCAAGCAGTGTTCTGATCTTCACAGCAATATTCATCTGTCTTTGTTATATCATCTTGGTGACTATTTCCCATGCATACAAAAATCTGTCACTCATTTCGGTAAGTCTGAATGATTGGGACAAAATGTGTTCATTTTTCATGTAGCATTTAATTTGGACTACTATTAACAGTACTCCTGGTAGCAGAATGAAACTAAGCTGCAATTTTACCTCTGCCAAGAAAATCCTTTAAACCATCAGAGTCTACCTTAAATATGCCAGGTGCTTTCCTCCTTATGTTTCTGTAGTGAGCTTTCCACACAGCCTGAGACATTAATCTGTGTACAGCAGAATGCATTAGAAAATGTACAGACTTCACCTTAGCCTGAAAAATGGAACACTGGAATATATCTATCATATATAAGAACCCTGGCTTTTGAGTTAAGGCTGATTCGAATGACTTCCAAGGATGAAGTGTTTTTTCTTCAGCACTTGACATTTTCCTATGACCACTTTTTAAGTTCAAGTTCTCATGTTTTTGAAAGAAAGGTAAAAGAATTTCTACCATATAGAAATGTAATTCCAATGGAGCAAACGGTGACCCTGGAAACAAAATGTATACATGTATTGGGTAATACATCAGTCATGGTGCACACCTTGGCACTACTTCTAATGTGATCTTCTGAATGGGCTGCAGGTCTTAGAATTGTGAGTTTCTGTTTGAAAAATGGAGTGTAATTTTTGTTTTGGGGAGGTTTGGACAATATTTCAAACTATTCTGTTTGTATATGCCCCTACTTGGATAGTATTTATGTGAATCATGAAATGATGTAGAAGAATGATGGGGAAATTTTCTAGGGGAGGGGAGGGATCTGGGAACCATCCATAGTCTTGGAAGAAAGTAGTTTTCTCCTATTTATCCAATTCCCCAGGAAATTATACTATTTTTGTGAGTCTATGGATCAGAAGTATTGATAACTTTATAAATTTTATTAAATGATCATTGCATCTTACATTGTATGAGTTTATAAAGTATGCAATATAATAAATCAACATCTACATAGAATTAATTTTAACACTAACTGCCCAAGTCTATCCCACATCATATAATTGACTGCTTTTAAACTCTTCTCTCATCCACATTCCCCCTTCGCTTCTGGTGATCATTAATTTGATTCTATATATTAAAAGTCTGTTTGTAGTTTGCTTCATTTGGTCGGTTTCTTGCTCTACCACATATGAATGAAATCATGTTTGCCTTTCTACTCTGACTCATCTGACTAAGCATAATTCATGTTGTTAGATTTTGTGTGGAATGTTGCAAGCTTTCCTCTTTTTATATAAGTCGTATTCCATTGTATAGATATGCCACATTTTCTTTGTCCACCCGTTTATGGATATTTATGTTGTGTTTATTATTATGAATAATTTGGCAATGAACACAGGAGAACCTATATCACTTTGAATTAATGTTGTATTTTTTCAGGTAAATACCAAGAAATGGGATAATTCAATAATATGGAATTTTTTTTAGAAATCTGCATACTGCTTTCCATGGTGGCTGGGCCAATTTATACTCCCACCAACTATATAATAAGGCTACTTTCTCATACTTACTAAGATAGTTGCTTCCAGTCTTTTGGACAAAAGTAATTCTCACAGGTATGAGCTAACAGCTCATTGTTATTTTGATTTACATTGCTCTAATAATAAGAGATTATAGACATCTTTTCATGTACCTGTTTGTCATCTGTATGTCTTCTTTAGAGAATTGTCTATTCAGACGTTCTGCCATTTTCTAATTGTTTTTGTTATTGAGTTTTCTGAGATCTACTTATCAAATGTATGATGTATAAATATCTAATATCTTCTATTCAGAGGGTATCTTTTTATTTTCATAATTTTTTTTGCTGTACAGAAGCATTTTAGTTTGACATCGTCCCATTTTTTATGACATTTGTTTCCCTTCACTTTGAAATCTATTTCCTAAAGACACATCTTAAGGCAATATCAGAAAGTATGTTACCTATGTCTTCTATGCTTTTTATGGTCTTACATCCAAGTCTGTGCACAAGCCCTCCAGTTCAACACCTTGGAACTCAGGCTCCAGCAGTAGAGCACTCTAGTGGTGTGGTCTGTGGAGAGCAAGATTCTGTTCTGGTGGCTTTGTGAGGAAGGCAGGCCCAGGTACAGCCAGCAAAGACAAGCCTCCCAACATCAGTCAGTTGTGTGCTACTAACAGAAACAAGCCTCCCCAATCCAAACCAGGCTGTAACAGCTGTACTTGTTCCCAGCTCCATATCTCCCTCCCCTACCCAGCAGCCTTCTTTCTCTAATAACAAAGAGCTGTGGATGCCAAACAGAGTCAAAAATATAAAAGAAAACTAGAGCAACCCCTGGCAGAAAGATAAAAATGGGGGTTGGGCACAAAAACCTTGAAACCTCAAGAAATGGAAGCACAATAAAACAGCTCACCAGAAATAAATTTAGAAGACATAATTTGTTTTTTTTAGCAGATAAAGAATTCAAAGCTAAATCATTAAGAAGTTCAGAGAGATAAAAGAGAATTCAGGAAAAAAAAAGCCAGCAAGCTCTAAAATATAATCAAGAAGCAGAAGGCAAAAACTGTAGATCTACAGAAAAAATTAGCAGATATACTGGATGTAATAAATGAAACAAAGACTAATATACAAAGTTATGGGAAGAGAATATAAGTGGAAAAAGTGCCAGCCAAGAATAGTAGATTCTGCAAAACACTTTTCTCAAATTCAAGGAAGAAATAATTTTTTTTTCCCATCAAATAGAAGCTGAAAGACATTGCAGCCACAAGACCTCCTCTAAAATAAATACTAAAAGATGTTCTCATATTTAATCCAAAGGGAAGGAACTTTGCAAACATCTAAACAAGGTAACATATAAACAAAAACAAAACAAAAATCAAAATGGCAGAAGTTCTTTAATTTCAGTTATCATTCTAAGGTAAGTGGACTGAACTCTCCAGTTAAAAGATATAGAGTGCATATATATATATATATATATATATATAAATATGTATATATATATAGAGAGAGAGAGACAGACAGACAGACAGACAGACACTCTGTGTCTTTATATGCTGTTTACAAGAAACTCACGTAAGCTATAGAGACAAACAGACTTAAAGTGAGGGGATGGAAAAGGTACCCCAAGCCCATGGTGAATCTAATAAAAGCAGAAACTGCTATAGTCATCTCAGATATAGTAGACTTCCAACTAAGACATCTAAAAAATCATAACTATAAATAACTATATAATTATAAAAAGATCAATAAAACAGAAAGACATTATACCTATTAGTATTTATGCACTCAATAAAGGAGGGGCTTTAACACTTCACTTTCAGTAAAAGAAAGATCATCCAGACAGAATCAATAAAAAATAAGCTATTTAAACAACAAAATAGAATAGATTGATTTAATAGCTATATTGAGAGTACTTCACCCTAAAACAGTAGACTACACATTTTTTTCAAGTTTTAATGGATCATTCTCATGGTTAGACTATATATTGACACACAAAACAAGTCTCAAATTTTTTCAAATATTGAAATCATGTCTAGCATTTTTTCAGATCAAAATTTCATCAAACTAGAGGTCAACCAAAAAAAGAGATGAAAACTACAAAAGAATCGAGAACAAACAGCATTTTATTGAACAACCATTGGCTAAAGGAGGAAATCAAGAATGAATTTTAAGAATGCCTAAAAACAAATAAAAATGAAGATATAACATATTAGAAGATGTGGAATGCAGCAAAATCAGTAATGAGAGGGAAATTTGTAGTGATACAATTCTATATCAGGAAATAAGAATCACAAAAAAAGCTATACCTTCAACTAAAGGAAATAGAATAAGAAGAAAATAACAATATCCCATAGAAGGAAGGAAATAATACAAACTAGGGCAGAAATAAATGAAATAGACATCAAAAAGACAATCCAAAATACAAAGAAACCAAAAGATGGTCTTTGGAAAGAATAAACAAAATGCAAATGCTACTAACCAAACTCACAAAATAAGAGGAGAAAGAAAACACAAATAAATAGAATCAGAAATAAAAGAGGAATAATGACAATAGATACAGCAGAGATACAGAGGATTATGAGAATATTATGTATAACTATAAGACTACATAGGTATATAGATAGATAGATAGATACAGATACAGATATAGATATAGAAAATGGAGTACTACACAGCCATCAAAAAGGAGAGACCCTGCCTTTTGCAGCAATACGGATGAACTTGGAGATAATTACACTTAGTGAGATAAGCCAGAAGTTGAAAAACAAACATTATGTGATATCAGTCATATGAGGTATATAGAGATAGAAAGCAAATGAATGAACTAAATTAAATAATAATAGACCTCAAAGAAAAAGAGAACTCAAGCCATAGACTTTTATGGGTGAAAAAAACAAAAGCAAATTAGAGAGTGCAGGAAAATATGGGGGAGGGAGGGGTGGGTGATAAACAGGATAAAGGGGATTAATTGTAAAGTGAAGGGAAAATAAGGAAATAATTTTGCTATCATGTATAGGTCAAACCTAGTTAATGATAAAATTCAATATTCCTTCAATAAAATAAGTTAAAAATTCTTTTTTATTTTTACTTTCTGTGATATGTTTCGATATTGGTCTAGAGCCTGAAAATAAACAGTGTAGACATGTCTTTAGGACTTAAAAAAATTATACAAAAGTCATTCTCCCTTATGTAACAAGCAATATTTCTAACAGATTATCCATATTTTTTTCATGATAACTTTATACTTTCAGTATTTTTAGAGGAACTAGAAACTTCCCTTAGGACAAAGTGTCAAATCTAATTCAATATTAGTAGTACTTAGAAAAATACTCATGATTTTACCTTTTTAGAAATAATACTGCATGAGAAATTATCAAATTTAGTTTATATAAGGCAGTAGATAATTCAGAAATGAAATGCCATTGTTGGAAAAACTGAGTAGAAATGTAATGAAGTAACTTTCAGAAAAAGGACATATATTGCTCATAATTTCTTTGCAAACTTAAACCATGATTGCATGTCCCAAATTCTTTTCTCTATTATATCTATCAATTTTCACCCTATGAAATTTTTAAATGAGAAAAAATATTAAGTATTTTTATTATTCAAAAATGAAAATAAACCTAGTACGTGATCAAATATGAATAAATTTCATGGTAATTTAATTTATATTATGAGACTTGTGGCATTATTGTATAGTTCTGTAAACTCTTTAAAGTGCAACTTAATGGAAGCCATCTGAATTTTTTTATTTGCTTTTGCACATTATCTATTAAGTAGTCTGTTTTATTAGAATGAGGTAAAAATCTCACCTCATACACATATATAGGTGGGCCTTACCCCACACTTTCAGCAAAATTAGATTATGAATATCCTAGATTATAAATGTGTTACAAAATTTGAAGAAACTTAAGCCACTGCTTTATGCCCAGACACTTCATTTTGATGGAACTAAGGTTTTTGGAATTAAATTTTAAAAGTAATAATAGAGCTAGAATTTGAGTTCAATATCCAAGTATTTTACCAATACATGTTTTTTTTAAATAATACAAACGTTCAGATGCCTATGAGACCAACATTCACAGTTTCTTCTTTATTAATAAATAAATTATACAATAAACTATTAGGTTGTACTACTAGAATTTTGCCAATCTACCTTCCACAATTAATAATCACTCTTTAATCTTGCAAGTGAGATTAATTTTTCCCCAAACTGCATTTTATCTAGCATTTTATCACTGTCCTTTGCTTCCAACAAAACACGTTAAACTGAGTATTAGATTAAGTGTGAGTGCACTTCCCTCTCTAACATTCAGTCATGATCATTTCCAGAACCTGGAACCTGTGTGCTTTTTCTCCATCATTTTATAGTCACTGAGTTATTGACACTATTGATTCAGTATTGAAATATTTCTTACATGTATAAACAAACTTTACATTCAACATGATTGTTTTCATGACATTCAGTAACAGGGTAACAGAGCAGAAGAAATAAAAATAACCATTTAGTGACTATGCTAAGTGCTGAAATTAGTTATGTTTATGGTGCTGACTAGCAAACAGGGAATCAGAAACTTTAAAGAATAACTGAGCTTATTTTTCTTAATGATTGCAATAATTACTAAAATTGTTTGCAAAACAATTTAAATTACTTAATAAATTTTTTAATGAATTCATATTTCCTTTTTTTTTCTGAGAATAGCGTTTACTATTTGAAGTCTTTGGTGGCTTAATAAAAACTTTAGTATTGTCTATTCAGTTTCCTTGAAAGAGTCCCTGGTATTTCGATAGGAATTGCCTTAAGTCAGTATATTGCTATGAGTTAGATGGCCATTTTAACAATTTTAATTCTACCAATCCATAAACATGGACTATTCTTCCACATCTTAGTGTTGTCTATTTATTTTATCAATGTCTTGTAATTTTCAATGTAGAGGTCTTTCACCTCCATTGTCAAATTTATTCTCAGATAATTTAATTCTTGTTGCTTTTGAGAATGAGTTTCCTAATTGGTTTCTATTTCTTCTAGTTCATTTTTTACATATATAAATGCTACATAATTTCCTATTACGTACTTTTCCTCATTCTATTTTAAATGAGCAAGCTAAATAAAGAGAAGGAATTCATTTGCTCATAATCACAGTATTAGATAATTCTATAAATCTAACTTCAGACCCAAACAATTCACCCCTATGCTAATTGTCTTCTAAAAGAAAAAAATAACATATTTAATGATTTAGTAACTTTTAACCTGGTATGGAATCCATACCCATTTTTCAATGAGTTGACACTAATGTCCTTAGTGATGGTTCAGCTAGGAATACAAGTGGCTCCATTTGTTTCTTTGTCACCTTAGGAAAAAAATGCATACACTTTATTTTCAACATTGAAAATCAGCAAAAGAATCATGAGAAAATGTCAGATTTTTTTTAATGGACACCTTGTTTTATTCTTTAAAAATGTGATTATTTTGTTAACTTAGAAACATTGTGCATATGATAAAAAAATACGAGAATGGAGAATAAATGGGAGGCATCGAAAAATATTCATCTGAGGAATTAATTTACTATATTGAAAAGATAATTAGAGTCTGATTGAAGGTTTTTTTTTTCTCTTAAGGACATTCGTTTCTAATTTATTAATTTCAAAGCTCATTATATTCTACTTACATTCTCATTCTGGAAGAAATAAGATTTGAAGTGCCCTGCATTGTGTTCAGTATTACTTTATACAGAAATTGTAGATTTAACATGTACTTGAGTGCATTGTATTTTGTCTCTCTTCGGTTTCCATTGTAAGTTGATTGTATTGTATTTGGATTTAAAATAAGAACAAAAAGAGTTTCAAAACAGTCCCTGAGTGATATGAGCTCCTTTTAGTGTCATGAGTAGTAAATCTGCTATGAAACCTTTACTTTTAATGAAATTGAAAGTGAAGCATGTGGATCATGGGGAAAATATAACACATATCAGCAATCCATTATATCTTTCAATGATTTCATCACTTAACACAATTAAGGGTGCATCATTGTTTTGTAAAATTTATTATGTTAGAGAGGGTATACAAAATAACAGCAAAGCTTTTATTATTTCTTAGATTGAATTTTCATACTTCTCGGTATTACACATGTGTATAATGTCTTTCCTATGCAATATTTGGAAAATATTATTGAAATGAGAAATGACAAATTTGAACTAAGGCATCTTATTGGCACTTGACAGCTGGGCACTATGAAATGTTTGACTTTCTATTTGCAGTATTAGTATGTGTATAAACATATAGAAAATAATCCACATTAAAATAGACAATTATGTGTTACTGAAGTTAAAATTCAAATGTAAGAAATATTTCTAACAGCTGTAGTATTGAGGAAACGATTTGTAAATATGATAAACAAACCCTGCTGAGGACTGAAAAAAAAGGAAGGATTCTAAGATTCACAAATGATATAAAGTCAAGAAAAGCAATTCAAGAAAGAAAAGCAGACAAGATTGAAATGTGAAATGTATACATTACTGATACAATGGACCCTTCTGAAAAATTTATTTCACAAGAGAAATCTGAGTTGTTCCTCCCTTTCCCCTTTATTCTTTCTCAGTCTCTGAGTTTAAATTAAAAATGTTTTGCTGCACCTTAGTAACTCAGGCATCAAGTCCATGATTCTGGAGTAGTCCATGCAAAGTCCAGGGACCTGAGTTCATGACCTGGGGGTGAGGTGTAGAGCAAAGCAGAGTGAACAAATTCATTAATAAAATGCTTCTAAAATAATTAATATAATATTATTCCTCATTTTACTATCTACCAACATTGTTTCTTAAAACAATAAAAATAATTACCAAATGTACACAGCTATTAAAAAGAAAGGAAATCTATTTGTAATCATGTCCGGTGTGAAGTCCTCCCACCATTTTGGTGAACAAACTGCTTTGCTCATACTTTGTTCCCTGTATGATTGGCTTGGTAACTTAAGCAAGAAAAAAGACTAAAGTAAAGGACACACCCTTGCAAGAATTTATCTCCTCCCAAAGCCAAATAGGTACATAAGAAACAAGCGAACAAATAACTTAAACCTCTACCAAGGATTTGTATTTTTTTGAAGACACACAGAAACACGTCAGAAATTTCTTTCATTTTCACAATATTCTAAAATTTAGTCACTTTCAAAAATCATTAAATGGTGGGCAGATAAGAAATAATATAGCAGTAGAGAAATAAAAACTAATACAGACCTGAAATTTATAGGCAAAATTCTGAGTTTTAACCACTTCTTATCATTTATCTATCATACTTATTCATAATTATTCAATCATGAGGGACTTGAAATTTTAACTCTGAGTATAGTATGATTCCTCAGACTTCATCAAATGGATTTAAATAATTAAATTATTTTATGTATCAAAGAGGAAAATACTAATGTTTCCCAAGTTCATAAGAAAGCCCAAATTATAAATAAATAATTCTGTTTAGTAGAGAACAAGAGCGGGTAAAATGTTATTAAATTCTATTTACAAGACCAGAAAGGCACGCATACATGTGCAAATACACATTAAGGTAAATATTTTCAGTTCATACATCATAATGGTTGGATACCTTTTTTATTTGCTTTTTAAATTCAGTAGATATACATTCCTTTCATAATTTTAAATAAATTTTATGAACATAAGTAATTTATTTTTCTAATTATTTTAATAAACATCATATTTTAAATTCCTGTGAAGTAACATTGCATTATAGCATCACATAGGTTTAAATCGTTCATCATTGTAAACCATCATCTATATATAATATATTAAGTTCACACTAACATTCCATTTGTCTTCGCCGTAGAGTTGACTGTCTTAATCCAATTTGCGCTTTCTCTCTCCTCTTTCCTTCTGATGACCACTAATGTGGTCTTGTAACTAAGATTGTATTTTTGTTTGATTTGTTTCAGTTTATTACTGGTTTACTTATCTACCACATATAAATGAAACCACAGAGTATTTATTTGTCTTTCGCCATCTATCTTATTTAACTAAGCATAATCCCTTCTAGACTCATACATATTGCAAATGGTAGGATTTCATCTTTTTTAGTGTCTACTTTATGGATGGTTCTATAGAGTAGCATTCTTTTTTGTACATACCTTTATCCATATCCACACCTTTATCCATTCAATTATCATTGGTATTTAGATTGTTTCTAGCTCCTGGATATTGCAAATAATGCTTCAATAAAATCTGGATGTGCTAAAATCTCTGTGATTTAGGGGCTTTGTGGTTTGGGGATAAATACCCAGAAATGGAATATTCTGATAACAAGAAATTTCTGTTTTCAACTTACTTAAATAACTTTTCATACTGCTTTTCATAATTTCTATACCTAGTTTCATTTCTACCAACAGAGTGAAAGGGTTCTTTTATGTACATATTCTTTCCAGAATTTGTTGTTTCCATTTTGGAAAATAGCCATTTTCACAGGTGTAAGGTAATGTCTCATTGTTGTTTTGATTTGCATTTCTATAGAAACAAGAGGCAATGAGTATTTTTCATATGCCTGTTGACTGCCTGTATGTTTTCTTTGGAGAAATGTCTATTCAGATCTTCTGATTTTATTATTGAGCTTTATGAGTTCTTTATATATTTTGATATTAATCCTTTGTCAGAATATGATGTTCAAATACATTGTCCCATTCAGTGGGATGTCTTTTCATTTTAAACATGTTTCTTATCACTCCAAGTTATGGAATATTATTGTAATATAGAAACATGTGTCTGATAATTTGCACACTTAAATTTTCCTAAAATAAATAGAAATGATTTGCCTTATCAAAATGTTAGATTACTTTAAACATTTTTAAATGTTATAAAATTTTTCACTATTCACTCAATATATACAAGATTGTGATTCTCTTTCGGCATCACCAGAATACTGTTTTAATGTAACTAATCAGAATAGAAATGATTTAATGTTATTTTAAGTATATTATATAATTATTTTATAACAGTATTTTATATTATTTGTATATTAAAGCAGCATAAAGGTCTGACAATGTAGAAGTCAATATATAAAATTTTAATACTGGCAAAATATATAATATAGTTATTTAAAGAAGTCTGAAATGAATGTTAGTAAACTTTCTCTTATAAATGGAAAAACATTACCTAAGGTATCATCAATAGATATATGAGTATTTATATATACTTACCACTTTGTGTATACATACATCCTATGGAAGGGAAAACAATTTTCTACTTGCGTAATTACAAGGGACATTTACTTTCATTTTTATACTTCGGTATTTTCAAGTTTTCTACATTAACGAAAACGACTTGTGGAAAAAATATTCAAATATTTGATTATCTGTTTCAGAAAATAGTTGCATATTATTCAGGAACATGTGTTTACTGATTGTCATTCTGAAAATTAGTGTTTTAAATGGTTGTTTAATTTCTTTCATTTATGTGGACATGTTTTCATTTTATCTCTATTCCTAATTCTTTGTTCTTTATTCTTTTACAGTGCTTGTTTTCTCATTCATTTTTAAATATTCAGAATATAGGAAAAGTAGTGTTTTTATATCTGCATTTATTATTTGACTTCTCATTCTTCATGGTTTTAACCCAAATCCACATAACTGCAGATGTAAGTACTGTTAGTCCTTATATCCATTTTACCCTCACCCTTTTTCCAAGGTGAGTGGGTCCTAGGAGAAAATGATAACCTCATTTCTAAATCCACTGAGTTATCTGACTTTTAGCTGGTTTTGGACATAAGAGACACTATTCGGAGAATGAAAAGTATGGGGGAAGAGAAAAACAATAATATTTTCCCAGGATCCTCTTTGCTTCATCTATAATCTCTAGTAATAGTCATGCTTCCTCTGTGCTTCTAAGTGGGTCATTCTCTTGATTACAGTTGTTTCTGAGGGATGTCCATCTTTTTGTTTTTTTTTCCTCCTTCAATTGATAGTGGCATTAACCCCATACTCTTCAGAATTTCTGTATTTCTACACTATCTGATGATGGTATCTATTTATCTAGTTTCCTTTATTATTATGGACTCTTGCATTTCCTTTGTTGTAATTATTTAGTTTCTCTATTTCTTTATTTTTCCCTAGGTTTTTTTTTTTTTTTTTTTTTAATTAAGCCTTGATTTATACATTGTTCATAAAATAAGCATGGTTGCTCTTTTCAAGTATAATAAGTAATAGTTTAATGTTATAGGTTGTTGGAAACTGACTTGAAAGGAAACCACAGCTACAACAAAAGTAGGTCTTTGAATAATGTTACTTCCTTTCACATGAGATGGGCCAATTATTTTTTTCTCATCAGCGTTATAGCAAAACAATATTGAAGAAAACAATATTATTTGAAAACATACCATATGTAAACTTCATCTTATAAACCTGTAAGATGCATAGTACAGAGATGAGAAATGCTAAACATCCAAACAGATTAAGTGATTTATTGTTATGATATGGGTCAAAGAGTAAAGACCTATGGTTTAAAACCAGGTCCTCCTGGTTCCAGGACTGCATAACTGAGTAGTGCGATTTGTGAGACAGAAGTGATTTAGAACAGTGTGGATAGATAGAATAATAATTGTTTTTTTTTATTATTATGTACTTTTCTTAGAAACAATGTTTAGGGGTGGAAATCAAGGTTATAAAATTAGATTTCTAAAGTAAACTAGAAAATGATGATTGATAATTATCTGGTCATTTGTGAGAGATTTTTTACTACTGAATCTTAATACTGAATGACAATGCTGAGAGAAAAGTTTTGTTCTTTGTGAATTAGAATAACGGTTTTCACTCCCTCCACTCACAGCTGCGCTCAGCACTGTCACTGTGGCCTTGGTTGTTCATCCACATTATTCCATCAGATTATATTTTAGGTTCCAGGGTTTATATGTCGGCTTATAAATGATGGGTCTTCTGAAGCTCTTCGTATATGCTTTTGGTAGCACTTTGGTTCAAAGTGATTGTGTGGATGCAGGAGTGAGAAAGAGCATTTATGTTAAAACAGGATAATTAGATTTACAAGAAGTGTTTCATAATTGTATCAACAAAATCATTCAAGAATAGTAGACAATAAGAAAATGACCATCTAGGTAAGCAATATTCAGCTAAATTAATATAATCACATTGTTTTTTAAGTCAGAATCTTTTGAAAAAAGCATTAAATACTGAATGACATTTTAATTTATATTCATTCTCAATTGAATAACCTCATTCATTCCAGATATAAACATTCTCTTAAATTTGATTTTATAATTCCCAGGCACATTGTAGTTTGTATCAATAATCACTATGTAGCATGCTGCATATTTAATACCTTATTTAAATGGAGTCATGCCAAATATACTGCTACAAAGTCTTCCTGAAAAATCACTATGTTTGCAAGACAAATCTATATGGGTGATTCATTTTTAATTGCTATAGAGAATTCCATTTGTACAGTGCTATTTAACTTAATTTTTTAAATGTTATAACAGTATTTCAATAAACAATCATGCAAATCACCATGCAAATACATGTATGAGCATATTTAGGGAATAAATTTAGTTCTGGAAATCTGTGACCTACAGTTTGTGTTATCTTTAGAGATGATGATATTGCTGAAGGATTCCCCAAATGATTATGCAACCATATGTTGGAAGCATTTAAAGTTTTAAAGTTTTATTTTTCCATTAAATCACCAAGTTAGTATTAAGCTGATTGCTATTTGTAGGCTTAAATGTTTTGTCAATAGATGACTTTAAAATGATACTTCATTTAATGTTCTATTTTCTTGGCTCTGGAAAACCAAACATTTTCCAAATGTTTACTGTTCATAGGTTTCTGGCCTTAAACCTTTTTTTTTTTTTTTCTTTTGGACTGTTACTCTATTAATATTTTGTTTTCTAGATGATTTTTATATAACCTGGTAGTAATGATTTTTTCAGGCATTGAATAATGTTACTTCCTTCCACATGAGAGGACCCACATATTTTTTTTCTTCAAAGTTATGACAACAATATTAAAGAAAACATTATTTGAAAACATACCATATATAAACTGCATCGTGACTAAATTAAAATATTAATTTCTAGTGTTTTTATAACATTGAATCTTCACAAGTACAAGATACTTTTATTTAGACATTTTTGCATTTATGATTTTAAATAAAGTCTTGTAATTATGTTATTAATAATTTTAGATAATATTTCTATTTTTATTCTTTGGCAGCTAATAGTTTTGCATTTTAGCATTTTAAGAATGTATTCTTCCCATCTTTCCCATTTAGAAACAAAATTTCTTAGTTTTACTTTTAATTGTTTTTGTGTATAGATTTTCTCATATTTAACTCCATTATATAAATTCTCATTTTCACTTTTTGTAAATGAAATGTGGTCAAGTGGAACTTTATATTCATTTTCCATCTGAACAGTTGAATTATCAATAAAAATAATTCTTTATATAAAATTAAAAGTTCAAAAGTTCTTACAAGAACTTAACATATTAGCAGTACAATCTATGTGATTACAAGTAATTTTTGGCTCATTGAAGGATAAATGCATTTTTGAAAAAAAATTTACAGTTATTGTCAGTATTCTTGAAGTTTTTTGGAGAGCTTTGAAATGAGAGATCTTATGCAAAACCAACAAAATCCGTCTTTACAAACAAAAATAGATAATAAACCCCAAAATAGTTCATTCATATTAGACTGCACCTTAACAAAATTCACTTGTGGATGTTTATCCTGAGTAGCCAACATAAAATATTTTTCTTGGATCTAACTGCAGCTAGAAATGAGGCAAAACAATGAACTCTATCTTCATTAACAAAAAAACAAAAAGTCTATAGTAAAGGGACAAGGACAAGACAGTGTAAAGTTCTGCTGAAACTGAAGAGACTTATTCTAAACCCAGTATGTTCTGACTGCCATGCAAGGAGAAACCTCTGACCAGTTCTCAGCCTGGTGGTCACATTTCTTTGAAGACAGGACTAGGGAATTAACCTTTCAGACTTCATAAACAAATGTGAGGATGGAATCAATTTGCATCTTTTAACTGTTATGCACTCACAGTGTCTAGCTTGTCTGCCTTGGTACGTACCACTCTTTCAGGCAGTACAAAATTCTAATTTATATCAGTTGCATCTTAATAAATAAGATTTCATTTTTATTCTTCAAACCTCCGTAGTAAATTCAGCACAAAAAGAGTGGTTTTCATCCACTTTTTGCTGCTGCCTTGTTCTTGAAAAGATAATTGACCAAGGAAAAATATTTTATTTTTGACTGGAGAAAGAATGTGTTTGGCATAGTGATATAATATAGTTAAGCTTTAAATAAGTTGTGTATCTCATTGAGATTAATCAAGCCTTTCTAATATGCATGGCCCAATCAAAGTTCCTCCTTGGTCTAAATAATTTTAATTAAGCAATTCTACCTTCTGTAGCAGTCATTACCAGGAGATAATTGACTGAATTAGTAATGAAGCATTCGGTGGATGCTAAACAAACAGCAAGGTTAATTATCTGGCAGTGATGTCTGTTAGGGAAGTGTAGTGCTGGCCTTCCAAATTTCCTAATCCCCTGCAGCACCTCTTAGTAAATTATAATAATCCTCATTCAAATATATCCCTCCACGGCTCTTGCTGTGCCACACGCAGGGTCAGATCAAGGGATGGAGAACCTCATTTAAATATAGCAACAGTGAAGCGTGCCTTCAAAATTAGCCTTTTTCTTTGGGGGCAGCAGGTTTCCTTCCGCCTGTTTAATTGTTCCTTCAGTTTTAAATTTTTGAATAAATAACTCTCAAATTTGACTGCTTGGAACCAGCAGAACTGACAACAAAGATATATTCTGCTTGGAGACACAATCCAGAAGGTTTATACGATGTGATATATAATCCCAGAGTTTATCTGATACTTTTATATTCACTCAGCTATTGTTTTTACCCAGCTTCCCATCTTGCCAATAAATCTGTTTGTCTGGGGTTGCTTGATGAATTAGATTGTTTTCCAGAAGAACACAACTGAATTTTGCATTTGGATGCATTGTGTCTTTAACATTGTTTACTTGATTTGATACTTTAAAAAGCAATAGTAATTGTGCAAATGATTTCCAGAGCAAAAAATGGTGTTTGAAATTTGAATCAGAACACTTTCTTTTAACAATTAAGAGTGGGATATTAGAAATAGTGAAAATGCAGTTATTTCTTAGGAAGTTTTTGCTGATACAGAGAGTCAATGATATTAGATGTGTGGAGACATATTATAAAATCAAAAGGGAAGTGGAAATGGGAATTACATTCACTGAGCCACCCGGCATGCCAGGCAGGCATATAAAGGAGCTAGCACAGGGGTGTCTTTCTAGAATCTCTGCTTATTGCAGTCTGTGAAGCATCAGATGGTAATGTGAATGTCTAAGACTCTTGGTTTTTTCTCTTCGCTGATATAGAGGAAGGCCTCCACAATTGGATGCTCCGGCTTGCTATAAAGGACGTTCTCTGCTGTTTGTCTAAATTTAAAGTAGTTTCAAAGAGACTAACCTAGCTCCTTAGTACTTTTTCGATGACTCTACTATATCCTTCAAAATATATTCCTCTTCTTAAGTTGTAGTTTTTCAGTTAAATTAATTGTATTACTCCTCCTCTTTCTCAGATTTAACAAGGGACAGGAGTAATCAGTACAATCTGGAAAATAATTGCCCCAAGAAGAGTTTGTAAACACAAACATTTCCTAAGAGAGATCTAAGTGGACATTACTTAATGAATGTCTGGGTGCAACCAGCTGATGACGACCAGTATTCCTGTTATTCATTGTGAAATGAGAAGGCTAATCAATAATCTAGCAAGATGGATTAGAGAAAACAAGAACTTTGAAACTACCTGATTTCAAATGTCATTTCATCACTTCCTACTTGACCTTGGGAAAGTTACTTTACCTCTTTGCAGCTTGATTTAGCTTATGACAATCCAGATAATCATATCTAGAGTTGCTGTGAAGATTAACTCCAGTAAAATTTAACATAACTACTGCCTGTATATGTACATATAATCCTTTTAAGAGCTGTCTTTTGACATACGAACCACAGATCCCTGCTCGATATGGCTAGAGAGAAACTCTATAGGGAATTAAAATACTGACACAAAAATGATCCTGAGCTAAGATGATAAGCTGTTTAGTCTACAAAAGTATCAGAAGTCTTTGTTTCAATTTTATTTGCTGAAATTCTGGGTGTATTTTTCTATGCTATTTTTTCTAGATCATGAATTCTTGTGTTGTTAAATTTCTTAAACTAATAGATTTTGAATTATATTTCTATTATCTATATGTGCTCATATATTACTAGAAGATAATTATTTTTTAATTTAGAGACATTCAACAGGTAGTAAAGTCTTTCTTTTCAGTTTTCTCTAAGTATAAAATTCAATATATGTACCATGTAGAGATGTATAAGTGTAAAAGTAATAACTGAAAATGTATTCATATTATACTTGAAAAGCTGTTTTTGTTCAAAAGTCTTTTCTTATAAAAATAAAATAGGCTAATACACAGCACATCATCTGTCTCTAGATGTGCTGATTCTCCATCTAGATTAATATTTCTAATTATTACTTAAGAGAGAACAAGTGCACTGCAAGGGAACTTAGACTTTTAAATTCTATTTGTTTTCACACATTTTAACCTGGCATAAATGTCAAGACATGAATTACATGTGATAAGCTGGTTTGGGATCAGTTCATTCGGATGAACTAATTTCTTTGTGCTTGGTAAGCCAATAGAAATGACTTGTGTTTTTAAAATGAAAATGGTACATATGACAATTGGTTATGTTGGAATCCCTTTGGTAGTCAAGTCAACATGATATAATTTCCCCGCTATGGAGGTTAAAGTATATTCTAGCATTTCGCAACAAAAAGAAATCCCAAAATCTTCACTATAGAAATGCACAGCTACTTTTCTGAAGCGATGAAGTAAAAACCCTTATAACTTCAATGATGAAAATGCCCCTGTTTTAAGAGAGAAGAATTTTCTCCCTTTGAGCATGCTCTTTCCCAAGAAAAATAATTTTCTGTCATTTTATTGACTTATTTATTTTTTGCTTCTGGCCCATCTTGATCAATATGAGTAAACAAGATATCTGACATAGCAGACAATAACAGCTTCTAAGATATCATGGCTATTTCCCAGCTGTATCAAAAAGCAAAATTAGATCAGAAAAAATAAATGCAGCCTAAATCTAAAAAGTATATACTATATTTTACTTACCTTTATTTAGAAAAGTTTTTATTAATAGGTCTTCTCAAATTAGCCTCTCAATTATTTCTTTAATGTATCTTATAGAATTTTGCTTTTTTTTTTCATCTAGACAGGGTATTGTTAATTGTATTCCTATGCATGGGGTTTTTAGTTACAGGTCATTAGCAAATGTCCATTTCATCTGACATAGTGATAGTTGATAGTTAATTTATCTTAACCAAGTTTAATCACATAGATTTTCTCTCAGGCAAGACTGGCAATCTCAATTAAGTGAGATTTACAACATATGTATTTTTGCAAGGTAACCTTATCATTGTATCACATAGAAATTAAAAATACTCTACTCAAACTGGAAATATGGTCAATGTATTTTAGAAAATCTCATGCCTGGTTAATATATAAATTATTTCATATTTATGCCCCATTATTAAGAGAATTTGAAGTTTTATATCTTATTATGATTTTTTTCAAATATGAAATGTCACAAAGTCAGCTTCTAAAGTTTTGTTTCTCAAATAATTATGTCACATAAAATATCATTTGAGATTGCATATATTATCTGTCTTTCATGTGATTCATGGAGTTGTGAGATAAGTTAAATTTTAATAGATTTTGAAAAAGAGATAAACTTTATCATACATACACATTTTACATACATTGATGTAACATAATAATTTGTGAAAATTTTGAAGAATATTGATATAGTTGAAATGTCTCGAGTCTAGTCATCTAGAAAACTTAAGCAGAGTTCATACATAAATAATCAAATCAAAGTATTTTAATAATTTTAAATATCAAAAATATTCTTAAGAATAGGGAGAGAGATATTCTAGCCACACAAATCAAACTAATAAAATTTGAAGTGCAGAAAATCACATTTTACACAATGAAAATCCATGAAGAACACAGGCTTACATGGTTTCCCATCTGACTAGACCCACAGCTCCATTCTGGGTCATATGTGATACGGGAAGTCTCTTGAAGGAATTCTTGTCCTGAATGTTGGTAGTTGAATCTCTAAAGCCCAAAAGAGAAAAGCTAGAATTTCTTCTGAATAACATTTGGGAAGAAAAGTGCTCAGCACTGAGTACTAAAACAGACAACAAGGAAAATATGTAGAATGAGGTACATAAAATTACTTCGAAGCATCTTATGGAGTTGGAGTTAATTCTAGATACTTAGCTTTGGCCTGACCTATTTGTCTTTCAGTTCATGTACTCTATTTAGAAGCTCCATTTTTGCTAGCTATTTTATATGACATTACTGCAATAAAAAAAAAGACTGTAAAACAAAATTAAGGTTTTGAAATCCACCTAATATTTTTGAGGCAAATAAGCAAACCAACAAAGAGATTGAACATTTTTTTTTAAGGGAAGAAGGAAGGGAGGAAGGAAGGAAGGAAGGAGAGGAAGAAGCACTTTCATTGCTTTCACTTTTGGTTCCACACCCCACCCAGTGCTCTACTGTGGCAAAGCCAGGATCTTGGGCTTTAATTGGTCCTCACCCCAACATCTCAGCAACCTGAACCACAAAGACATGCTGGAAATAATTTTTTAAGTGTCCCTACTTACTTAAAAATTATTGTATCATAAAAGATAAAACTCTACCTCTTTTGAAAAGAGAATTGTAAAGTCAAACTACTCATGTTCATGGAAATTTTGGGACAGTGGTGAAAACTCTGTTATGTAAAACAACATTTTTAGCTGTGGTCCCCAAATGAGAATTTTAACATATTTTTAAAAATAAGCTGATTTGCCATATGGATTCCCTCACCCAGCACTAGAATGTATGCATGAGCGCGCGCGCACACACACACACACACACACACACACACACACACGCGCGCGATATTGTTTCCAAATGTCTCCCCTATCCAGTGCTTCAGGATACCTATCTGCTAGAAAAATTATCACTGGTTTTATTCCCAAGAAAGTGATAAATCTTGATAAATCTATCCAAATTCAATATTCACCTTAATTTTTATAGTTCTGATATGAATTAGAGTATGTTTTCCTGTTTAGTGACTATGAAAACAAAGAAAATATCTTCAGGTATCCCCAAATGGATTATTATAGGGGTTACTGGTCCATATTTTTTTCAGTATTTCCTTCATAGTAAGGACAGTTGGGATCTCTTTTTGACTCATTTCCAGAAAATAAATCTGATCAATTTTCACGTTTGAGTCAGAGGTTTTATATCAGTCATCCTACTTTGCTGAGTTATTTCAAAGTTTTCCTCCTCCTGAGTTAAAAGGGATTAAATAGTCCCCATAAAAAGTATAAAATTAAAGAATAATTTAAAAACAAATTCAGACTTACTATTAAAAAAAGAATTTACCTTTTGTTTTTGGATAGTGTCATAGCTGCAAGGAAACTTTAATTTCAGTTTATTATTTCTCTGCTGTGTAGAAGTTACTTCATATTTTATCTTGTCCTCCTATGTTTTTATAATATATGAACCATAATGAGTAATGAACTTATAAATATAACTAATGAAGAATATAGAATATTAACATTTTCCAAATTAAATTATGGTATGTAGATTGCATTAATTATGCGTAGTTTTCATTATGCTTTTAGCTTTCCTAGCTGCTATTAACAATAGACCAAATCATTGTAATAAATATGATTTTAAAATGCGTATAGTACACATAATTATTTTAATAAAGTGTATTTATGTTAGATTTTCTTTCATTTGAACATCTCCTATTTTTCACACTAAATACTGTTTACATACTGACCACGTGCCGGTAACTGGTGATACCAAAATTACAATGCCTTCTGTCAAATATATTGGGATACTGTGGAAACAGTAATACTATTATTATCAAAAAGATATGACAAGTGTTTAAATCAGAGTGTTAGGTTTATACAGAAGTGTTGTTAACCCAACCTGGCAAGTGGGGAGCTGAGAAGTTAGGCTCATTTTCTGGTAGAAGTTCTCTCTGAAGTTGGAGAAAGCAGGTGATGGGGCGTGTTCTTCAGAGCATACCTGATAACGTACACTGTTTGCACAGTACAGTAACACACAGGTGTGACATTGAAAAGTAAAAACACCTATTCTGGAATCCAAATGTAAGTTGATGTGATTGACACATGCGGAGAGAGTGGGGACGTTTTTAGATTTGAAAATATAAAAACAAATGGGCGCGAATTCATCCAAAGTTCTGTAATTGACTCTAAGGTATTGAACTTAAAGATACTGTGTTGTTTTATTCCATCGGTCTGACAGATGCAGCGGCTCACTGCTGTTAATCTTCGGGCTAACTCGCTGTTTGCTTGCTTGATTTTGAGTTATCTAGCACTTCTAACATTAATGTAAGTAGCTTTGTGTTTAAATTCCCTCATTGGATCACTGCCATGGACTCTGTTCTATCGATTTGGCCGCCACAATTATAGATAATTAATCACAATGTCATTATGAACATCCTTCTGTGCTTCCTAGTACAGGTAGACATTTCTGAAGCTGCATATCCAGCAGAGTGGACTCCGGCCAAATGTAGCCATTAAACACTTGAAATGTGATCGTTCTGGTTGAAAGCGCCCTAAATATAAATCAGATACCTGAATTGAAGACAGTATAAAAAAAGTAAAGTATATAAATATGTTTATATTGATTGCATGTGTAAATGATAATAGTTTAGATATAATGAGTAAATAAAATGAATAATTAAGCATTTTATAGCATAATTTTTATGTGGCTGCTAGAATATTTAAATTCACATACAAGACTGATTCCTATTTCGCAGAGATTCTCTAAAATGCATGTGATTAAGGGTGGAATTGCTAAGTCATGGGTGTAAATGTATCTCATCTTTACTAGAAAATGTCAAATAGTTTTCCAAAGTGGTTTTAACAATTTATACTCTCAACAGCAGCACATATGAATTTCAAATGACTCCGCATCCTTTATTTCAGCTTCTGTTTCACACTTTTTAGTTTTCGTTAATCCAGTGGATATGCAACGATATCTAGTTACTGGTGACTTTGTTCACTTTTTTGTTTGGTAATTTATGTGGCATTTATATTTAGCATTTTTATTAACATTCCTCATTTCTACAGATATTGACTAGTAAATATAGTTCATGGAACCCTCCTGATGTTTGCTATAGATTTCTATTTTTATAATATAAAATCGTATGTTTGTGTAAATACTTGAATTTCCAAAACCTTGAGCATACAAATACTCAAACAGCATAAAAATAAGAACATTAAATATTTTAATCAAATTCATACACTTTAGATTTATATTAGGTCAGTGCAGGTATTCCAGACTAGACAAATATGTATGAAACAGCTGTGATGTTTTATTTTTTTAAAAAGAATGTTGACATTTTTACTGAGATGAATGTAAGAATGAATATTTCTCCATTGCCGAAACTTTAAAACATACTTATACTGCCAAAGTTCTATTTCACCTGTCTCAGTGCCTTAGAGACAGGGAGCAGATGTTTGTTAGAAAGCTTGTTTTATACCAGATCTTTGTTTCAAGGTGCTGAATCTCTTATGAGCAAAACAAAGCTATTTTGATATATTTACAACTGAAATAAGTGCTTACAATTTAGAGCTGTCAGCAAATTATCCCTTTATACTCATCATAAATTCAATTTATTGAACTTCACCTTGTGATCACTTCCAGGCTTTTAAAATTTCAAATTGAACAGAGCATTCCAACCATTGGTAGACATCTTATTGGAGAGGTGAATCCAGTTATAAATAATGTGTTCAGGCACTTGAAATCAGTTTTCTGTTTCATATGATGCCTTATTTCTTGCCAAAAGATACACAAATGGAATTTTGCCTGGTTGATAAGCATACAAAATACTGAGAGGAACAGTCATCATGGAAGCCTGAGCAAAAACCACAGTTGACTTCAGCATGTTTAATTGAAATGTTACCTATGAACTAAAGTAAATAAGAAATGCATGTTTTTGTACAAAATGAGCCATAAAAAGAGTAAATGTCAGAGATAAATTTTCAGCTTTCATCTATGTCACATTGAACATTAAGTATTAAAACTTTGAGGCTCTCTCAGGAACATTATTAATTTTTACTTTTTGTGTTGAGCCAGAGACAAAGGAACAAGATAACTGAATATAAATTCTAGGCTCTTAGCTTTAACATAGAGAAAATGTATCAAACCTGAAAGCATATGCTTAAAATATTAGATTTTCATATAATGTAAATTCATTGACACCGCTTTCTGAGAGGTGTATTTAGTAATTAAAATAAGCAACCGAGCTTAATTTAATAATCAATATCTCTATAAAACAAATATATTTCTGTATGTTCCATTTAAAACATTTAGAGGAAATTATGTAACAATAATTAAAGTGGTCATAACTAAAATTCTATATAACTTATAGAAGCACAATCTTAGCATTTTATCTCCTTATTCTCTTCCTTGATCTTGAAAAGACCTTTCAGTTTATAGTACTATGTATTTGCCATATTGCCATTTATGTGTTTCAAATCTGTGTTTTTTGCTAGCCTGTGAATTCTCGAAGGAAGGTACTATACCAGAATCTCACACACACTAAAATCTTAAGAAACATAATGATATTATAAGATGATAATTTGGGGGGGTCTAATGAATAGCATGGTGACTACAGCTAACAGTGCAATAGCATGTATTTGAAAATTGCTGAAAGAGTAGATAATAAATGTTCTCACTATACATGTACACACACAAGTAACTATGTGGACTGATGGATATATTAGGTGTATATATATATATACAGTATGTATTGTGGAAATCATTTCACAATATATAACCTAACAAATCATCATATTGTATATCTTAACTTTCTAAAATGTATCAATTGCACATTATAAAGGTAGAAAATTTTAAATATATATACAACGATATATCATATTGAATTTATATAGTGTTTCAGGTTCAATTTTAAATAAATTTTAAATTTTATTATGCTCATGTATTTTGCATAGAACATTTATTCCAGATAAATTTTCCACAGATTTTAATCTAGATAAATTTTCCACAGAATTTAATTTAGAGTTACAATATTCTGGATGTTGCCAAACTTTGGCTTTCAGAATCAGGAGAAATAAAAGGAAATGGATTCAAATTCTTTAGGACAGACTATCTAAAGAAATATAAAGTGTATTGAAAATAATGAAGTGATGATACTTCTTCAATGTGATGGACAGAAATAATGATGTAGATTATTTCATTTAGTTGAGATTTGCTATAATGCTATAACACACAAAAACTACGAATAAAGATACTGTTCAAGTATTGTTCCATCACTATAAAACCTGGCAGAAGAACAGTCTAGTGTCCACTGCTGTAAGAGCTGACCCAGGGTAACAAATTTGCTCAGCTAGAACATTGAAAACATTTATTTTTCTCTTCCTAACTTTCATTTACAAAAGGATGAAGAGAGTTTAATATAAACTGATGATAAAAGGAAGAGATAAGTGTACAAGAGATATGTCTACATTAAATCATAAAAGGAATTTAAAACTCTGATTTGAGATGTAGATTCTATTTTTGATTTTGAATTTTCTTGCACATTTGTGCTTAGATATGCTTCATATTCTTCTAAAATAGATAATTAATGGGAAATGTTTCTCATTTTAATTTTTATTATAATGATAGTTTAGATAATAATTTACTGCAACTAGTGGATATTAATTTAGAGATTAATACAAGCACAAAAATAAATGTCATAATTTGAGTTTATTCCTATACTACTGCAAAGCTCCAGCAATTATTATAAATATCCCATGAACTGCCCAACATATCATCTTTTTAAGGATTGACTGTCTGATCCTGCTTATCTTCGAAAGCAGCATTGTAGGAAATGAATAAATTATGTGCCAATCTGAGGAGCTAATGAAGAATTTGAAGTTGCCTTATTTAATACTGAAAATAGTATAAGAGCTCTCATTGATAATCTACAACTCCATGACAAAATATGTAGTGAGAAAGTATTTAGTAAAACTAACACTCAGCATATATTTGGTTACAAAAAACAGTAAAAGCAATGATGGTTTCATAAAAGAAAATATATTCTAATCCTCAAATTGGAATCAGAAAAAAAAACAGAGCAGCAGAACATAAAGGAAAAAATATTCCTGTCTTTGTATGAACTGTTGTCGATACATTCAGTCATGATAATTAAAAGCTTTTAAGCAATACCACTCAATTTAATGAACAATTTTCTCCAGGATCTACGTATTTTATCAAAATCTTCAGGCACAATTGGCAATTCCAATTCACAGCTGTGTGTGTCAATGACATTCTTCATTTCTGTTACTCTGCTTTTGATCCCCTATTTCCTTTTGAACGTGTCTTGGAGTTTTCTTATCTCTACTTTCAGTTTTTCGTCTAATCTATTATGTTATCTAAATTTACCATGAGAACCATTGCCATATTAAGCATTTAAAATGTCTGATAATTCCAACATCGACATCAAAGATGAGTCTCAAACTAATACTTTGTCTTTTTAGACTGTGCTATTTTTCTGATTTTAGCAGGTTTTGCATATTTTGTTGTTGTGAAAAACTAGATTTCATTTACTGGGTAGAGAATCTGACGTTAACCTGCATTTAATGTCAGGCTTTTTGTTATTCTGCTGAGGAGTTGGAATGTGTTAAATATTTCTTTGTTCACTGTGGGTGCCAGAGGCTAGAACTTCTGCCAGTGTCCCCTGTTATCTATGGACTTCCCTAAAAATGTCTCTTTAGAAAGAGTCTGTGTTTCATAGCCCTTTTACTGTAACTCATAGTTACACTGAGCCCTGTTGATGAGGTGATAAGTTGTAGAGATAATCATTCTATAACCTTATGATTAAATTGTAGTCCCCTGGCAGACCTATGACTAACCATTTCTTAGCTTCCCCCGACAAGGTTAATCATGAAAAACCTGGAAATAAAATAAATGATTGGTTTGGTTTTGATTTTTTTTTTCAGGGCAGCATAATCTTATGAAGGGACAGAGTTTATTTTGGAAATTTTGTCAGATAAAGATATAAATGACCATAGAATGGTTGTGGTCTTTGGGTCTCTTAGTCAGTGGACCATTTTGTTTCTAAGCCAGTATTGTTTCCTTACAATACCTTATTTTTTAATAGTAATATTTATATTTTTTGTTCACAATGCTCTATTTATTTTAGGATATTAAAGTTGCATCTTGGTCTATATTCCATACCATACTCACCTCCAGAATTCCAGTGTCCTTTATCATCTCCTTTTCTCCTCTTTCCTTCCCTAAAAGTGTACTATTAAGCTGCCTATATATATATATATATATATATACTTACCTTTTAAAATATTGTTTAGATCATTTTAACACATTCCTGATTTTCTTACTAATTAATAAGTTAATTTTTTTGAAAAGTGCCCATTTATATTTGTTTGCATTTTACTATTTTGAAAATTATTCTTTTATAACTTAATGGAAGCCTAAAGAAATTCAAATTAACATACTTTCCCATATAACTCCAGGTGTAAAATAGTAAAGCAAAAATAATGCACTCCCCTTAAATAGCTCTCATGTTAAATATTACATGCTGTGACATTCTACAGACTCTTCTGAAAATAAAGATAGCATCATTGCACATAGTAAGGTATAGGATGCAATCATTTCTTATAGAAAACTGCATATGTTAAGTGCTCATAAAAAGTAAAAGGAATGAAAATGTCAATTTGATCACTTTGAAAATGATAAAAATAGAGACTATTAAAAAAGCATTTAAAAAAATAATAAAATTTAGTTTTTCTGAAATCAGTAAACTAAGAAAGCTGAAAAAACAATGTCCCCAGTGAAGTTTAATTGCAAAATAGAAGAGAAAAATATAAAGTTAGTAGTAAGATAAAAGACTGTAACAATATAGATACATGTTTGAGCAAATGTCATATTTATCTACAATGCTAATAAAATCTAAATATTAATAATATGAATTAATTTCAAATAAAATGAGCTGTGAAACTGACCCTAAAGTTGATGAAAAATCTAACAAAAGTTGAAAGAAAATAATAGGGTATTTGAAGAAAAATCAAGCAGAATGCTACTCTAGATAGGGTAATGGTTATGGAAAGTTTCACCAAAGGATAAGTTATTAGAACAAAAATCTAAATAGAGTGAGAGAGTGAGTTACTTAAATACAGGTAGACAATTAAAGGATGACAATTACAGAAAGTATAAAATAGGAATATTTGATATGTTTAAGAAATAACAAGAAGTACATTATGGTTTGGGTGAATGAAAGAACCAGATATAATAGCATTATAGATTTAAAATTTGACATCATAAATGTACAAATTATTTTTTATAGAAAAATCATTTTAAAATTTGCAGACTGATTATAAAACCTTTAAAATGACTTAATGTTGTTATTTCAACATTTTCAGACTATTAAAAATTGAAAATCTAAGATAATGCAAATAAAATAAAATACTACAGAAATATTAATATTAATATCAATGTGTATTAATAATAGTATACATATTAAATGCAACATTAATAACTAGAAATTAACAAAATGTTTCTGAGTTATAGAAATATATTTACTTGTGATACATTGTTCAGGATTAAGATATATCCTTAGTAAAAAAATCACAGAAATTTGATCTATCTCAATAATTCCTGAAAAAATATTAGATAACATTTAGAATCCATTAATATTAGAACCTAGCATCAAAGGCTATTAAAGTAAGCATTGATAATATCAACTAAAAATAATAAAATCTGCCTCAAATTTTATATTAATAGTAAATATCTAGAAATTTCTGTTATCAGGAATAAATATTCTAATATAACTGCTAAATTCACCTTGTTTGATAATTCTGTTCAATAGAACATTAATAAAAAACTTATTCTAAAAGAGAAGGTAAGTATTCTCTGCAGTTGACAATATTGCTCACTTGCTACTACTATGTATACATGAAAGTTTACTAGGATACCTAGACACAGACGAAAGTATTTTTATTTGTATACCCTATAAGGTAAAAATTATACCATTGAGAATATAATGGAGAAAAACTTGTAAGAAGTGTAATATCCAATATCAAAAATGAAAGAACCTAGAAATTAGCTTAAGGATAAAATCATAGAACTTATAGGAAAGTATTAATATGTCATAAATGAAGTATTGAATACATAGAAAAGCATATTAAAATTGAAAGATTTGCAGCTCAGAAAACAGTCTCCAAATTGTCTATACATGCAAAAAAATTGTACTTTAAATCCTGTATCATCATTTCACAGAAAATACTGAACTTATCAGAATGAAAAATGTCTAAAAATAACCACAAAATTTAAAATAATTAGGAAAGTATTTGGGGAGATAGTATTTTTCACAATAATTATAACAATGTGATGCTGACACACAAAAAACAGACAGCAATTAAATGAACAGTTAAATAATTACAGCAGAAAGCTATTTTGAGTGTGCTAGAAGTCCACTAAATGCTGTCATTGTTATCAGAGGTTATAAAAAAATACTTACAAAACCTATAGAGAGATAAGTGCCGTGCATTAGGCCATTTAGCAGGGTACAGGAAAAGAAAGTTAGAAAAATAACTATAAAATAGATTCCTATAATCATTTTATTATCCAAGAAATCTAAGGGAGTGAGCAGTAAAAATAGTAAAATGAACTTAACTAAAGTTAAAGACTTATAGTCTGGAAACTATATGAAATTGTTAAAAGAAATAAAAAATGGCACCAAAAATGGGAAGATCTTTTATTGTCATGGATTGGAAGAATTAACATAATTAAAATGACCATCTTACCTAAAGCAATGTACAGATTTAATGCTGTCCATATCAAAATTCCAAAGATAATCTTTACAGAAATAGAACAAAAAAATCACAAAATTTATTTGGAGCTACAAGAGACCCAGGATAGCAAAAACAATCCCAAGGGAAAAGAACAAAACTGAAGGTGTTATACAGCCTACCTTCATACTCTACTACAAAGCAGTAACAATCAAGTTAGCATGGTATTGAAATAAAAACAGATTAGTGAAACAGAATTGAGAGCCTGGAAAGAATCTCACACATATATGGGCAATTAATCTGTGACAAAGAAGCCAGAAGCTTACAATGGGGCAAAGACAATCTCCTTAATAATAAGTGCTGGGAAAACTGGATAGCCACATGTAAAAGTTTGAAATGAGATCACTACCTAGTATCATACACAAAAATTAATTTGAAGTGGATTAAAGACTTCGATGTAAGACCATAAACCATAAAATACTTAGACAAAAGAAAAGGTAAAACACTATTGGACATTCTAAGAGATGTCTTTGAGAACTTGACTCCAAAGGAAGGGAAATAAACCAATGGGTTGCATCAGGCTAAGGAGCATCTGTCCAGCAAAAGAATCTCTCATCAAAGCTAAAAGATTTCTTACTGAATGATAGAAGATATTTTCACATCATGCATCTGACAAGAGATTAATATCCTAAATATAAAAAGAGTACATCCAACTCAACAACAAAAAAATTATCCAATTAAAATGGACATATGATCTTAATAGACATTTCTCTAAAAAGGCATACAAATGCCCAACAGGTATATGAAAATGGTCAACAGGTACCCTTCTTGTCATTAGGGAAGTGAAAAGTGAAAAAAGAATGAGATCACATCACCCCTGTGAGAATGATTGTTATCTAAAAACATTGAAACTAGTGCTGGAGAGGATATGGGAAGAAAGGAAATTTTTATACTATATACTGTTGGTGGGAACATAAAATGGTGCAACTGTTATGGAAAGAAGTATGGAGACATCTCACAAACTTGAGAATAAAACCCTTTAAGTTCCAGTTATTGTTCTACTAAATACCTGAAAAACACACCACCTATTCACAGATATATGTGTATCCCCATGTTAGTTGAAGTGTTATTTTCAACAGCCAGAGCTGGAAAAAAAAAAAAAGCTAAATACCCATTGATTGATGAGTGGATAGAAATGTTATGAGATATACACACACACACACACACACACACACACACACACACACACACACAATAGAATACTAAGCAACTATCAACCTGGTGAAATCCTGCCATTGCAGCAGCCACATGGATTGACCTAGAAGGAATAATGTTTAGTGAGGTAAGTCAAAAGGAGAAAGGCTAATATATGATATATAGATGTCTAGCAAATGGATAAGCTAAATTAAGCAAAAATAGACCTAAAAAATGAACTAAATGAAACAACAATAAACTTTTAGCCAAAAAAAAAAATCAAATCAGAATCTGAGAAATAGAAGGGAAATGGGGTAGTGGGGAGCAGCAAATGGGTTAAAGTGGATTAATTCTACAGTGAATGAAAAACTGAAATAATGGTGAACTTACTCTATTATATATAGATGGTAATTTGCTAGGATATATATCTTAAGCCTATTTAAGCTATTGATTAAACAAATTCAAGTAAAACTACATTGTGTATATAATAATACCTAAACACCAAAAAACAAATAATTCTGTCATAGTGTTAAGCATATAGTTCATACAATATGAAAAAGTCTAATAAATAATGAAGTATAAACTACAAAGAATGCTAGGGTGAAAAAAAGAGAAAGATGAGGAATTTTGTGTTTTGAAAGATGTTGAGACACATGATTTTTAAAGGAAGTTACTAGTTCTGAGGGGACAAATCAAGGAAAAATATTATATGGTTCATTTTTTATATCATAACATACCAGATCAGAGTAATAATACTGAAGTTTTCAGACACTGAGAATATCATAAAAGTATATTCTCACATGGTAATATGAAACTGCAATTTAGATTATAACTGATTCTTCTCCAAAGTTAAAAGCAAAGGAGAAGTTATGAAGAGGGATCATTAGGGAGCACAGGATTTCTGAAAAGTATCATGATTCAAGCACATAAACTCTGTTGTCAAAATTCTCTCCAGTACTTATTAGGTGTGTAACTTGATTTATTTAAGTCCTCATTTATAAGATGGGGATTCATCCTCTGCAAAATTCTAAGAATAATAAAATAATTTACGCAAAAATTTTGGCACTAAATAATGGTTCAATTATTTTGTATTATTATGTAAAGATGAGAAACTTAAATATGAACACAAGCATCACTTATAATTTCCTCCCATGTTCACTCCCTTAAATACATTGACCTTCCCTGACATCGTCACCCATCTCAGTTATATTATCATGTTTGTAAAGACTTATTCCCCAGTGATTCTAATATTTTAAAAAATGTAATTGAAACTAAGTAAAATATTATTATAATACATAATGACCATTGGTCTCTAGATTATTCCTTCCCCCAAAATAATTATGACAGAATAGAATATTACCAAAAAATAATTTGAGGTCTGATTTTTATAAAGGAGTTCCTTTCAGGAGGATGATTTTCATGATATTTGCTCTCCAGCATGGCTTGTTTAAGATTTGATATCTCTCTCTGTTATCATCAGTCAGTCAGTGAAGATCTCTGTTCACTGGAATTCTTTTTCACTTTGTTCCTTCTGCATTTCTTGTAAATGTAAAATATAACATTTCCTGCTGCAATTATGCATGTATAAAAAGTTTGTAGTGTAGAAGATCTTTGAGAAACTTGTTGTAGTTCATTTAAGTGCACCCTGCGAGATTCACTCAATTTCCCTTGCTAAGATAAAGGTCTTATGATCATGTGGTGGATGACTATTAAAACATTTCTAGTCTCAACTACCTAAGTCAACTGTCATTTATACTTAGATTTTCCCTGTTTTCTAATAATTGTATTTGTGTAGAACTTGTCTCAAGTATCTGCCTTGTATGCCCCAGTCATCTATCATAACAGTCCATGAAGTAGACGCTCAATAAAAATACTGATTTTTCTGGAAAAACATGTTTTTCAAAAAATAATCTGCAATCACTATTCGATTTGACTTCCCTTCCTTGTTGCCAGTTATCAAATTGTTTTCCCCCAAATTTCACTATGTAAAAAGCAGAATTTTAATGACTTATGCTTTGTTGTGTTCTTTACACACAAGGTTTATTGAAAATTAAATTGATGTATTTAACTTGTATTTAATGAAAAAAAAAGGTGATTTTTAAGTCTTAGGATTTCCTGATGTGAATTCAGGTCAATGTTTCAGCTATTCACTTTGAACTCAAACTCAGAAAAGAGAACTGAATATTTGACCACATACAAAGCAGAGAAACCAGGATCACAGAGCCATGAAATCATTCCATGTAACATTCATCCCCTACTTTTACCTACCATGACAGATTATAGTATTTCCACTGGCTATGTCTATATGACATCAAAACGAGATAGCTAAAAATTAAAATTTTAGTTAGGTCAGCCTTAAAGATTAATTAAAAGATTTTTAATTAATTTGGAAATGAATCTCCAAAATCCCTTTCAAGATGTACAATTATATACATGAATTTTTTTGTTTTTATTTTTAACATGTATTTATTAGCAGTTGTTTACATAGGCAACATCAGCAGTGTGTTTACTTATGATATGAGAAAAATTAGCTTTTTAAATCACCTCAGACCTCAGACTTCCTTTAAGAAGCCATACATAAGCATCTTTTTTATTCAATGTCCCTGTATGACATTCTTTTCTTTAAAGTGCAACATAATAGGTGATGCATTAATATTGAACGGAATTTCCAGTCAAATGAGTCTGCTTAGAAGAGAGCTAATGAAAGTCTCAGTAATAATAATACAGACAATTCACAGCATAGAAAGGCCTATTAGTCTGTAGCATTATGGCTTTGATATATTTAACTACCAACATTCAAATTAATTTGTGGTTCTGTTTATATTAATGTATACTAACCCAGGCTAGATTCATTGTTGCTAAAAAAGCATTATGATGTAACACAGAGTGACACAATAATCAGCATTGTGATTTCAGTTGCATTAATATAGAGTGAGCTTAAAATTATAATTAATATTCATGAAGTAAACAAACTCTCTAAAGTTATAAATACATAGGCATTAGGGTATTTCTACAAATTATACCTGCTTTCATTGAAAGTTCATAGTCATAAATACTAATGATTTTGAGAAAATATGTGTATACATGTGGATATATTATAAATTTAACAAAGTGAAGTAAATAATTTCATTTTTCCATGACTTTTTACATTGATTTACCCTTGCTTTTCTTTCCTTGTGAAACTAAGAAAGATTTTATTCAACAGTTTCAGGGTATTTTTACATTTTAAAATATATTTAGCAAAAATTAATTCCATTCTTGCAGTATGCAAAGCAAAAGGCTGGAGTTACAAAGAAACATAAATGTATAAGACAGGGAACTGGCTACCTGAAAACCTTATATCTACAGATATTGAATTCCATAATGTGGGGGAGTTAAAGAAATGTTGAAGAAGGCAACTGGAACTGGGGTCATTAATGTGTTGGTTTGCTAATAAGTAGGTTTCCACAATAAAGTGTCACAAACTGACTGTCTTGAGCAATAGAAATTTATTGCCTCATGTGTTGGTTTGCCAGAAGTTGAAAGCAAGGTAGCGGCAGGTTAGGTTCCATTTGAGAGCTGTGTGGGAGAGAATCTGCTCCATGCTACCCTCCTCACTTCTGGTGTTTTGTTGGCCAACTTGTGTAGATGCTTCATTTATACCTCTGACATCATTTTTACAAGCTGTCCTTTATCTCTTCACATCATCTTCCCTCTATGCTTGCCTGTTTCAGCAACCAAATTTCCCCTTTCTATAAAGACAGCAGTCATATTGGATTAATGACTTTATGATAAAATGATTGCCGCTGTAACAATTCTATTTCTGATAAGGTTACATTCTGAAATACTGTGTTTGTATGCATGTATGTATGCATACGTGTATATATAAAATTCAGTGTTTTTGTTTCACTTTGGGATTTAAATACTGCCTGGTTATACCTGGTGAGTTTTGGCCTGACCGTAATCTATTGACATTGTGGATAAAAGGAGTCTTCTGAAAGTGAGCTGAATATCTGGGAAAACAAACTGGGTATAATGATCTTAGTTCCTCTCTCTGACTCCCAATAAATATCAAGCAGATTAGAACCAGGAGTGTTCTTGTGTGTTGACAGTAGCATTGGAATAGTCTCCTTGTGAAACCCTGGAAGACATTATGGTTGTTTTCATCAGAGGTAGAGAGTTATGGGGTCCATATAAAGTATTCTCCTGCCTAAAAGAAACACAAAGGCACCCAAGACACATATCGGTACCCAGAGAAATGGAGAAGGGAAAAACCCAAACTGAAGAATACCTAGTGGTAACATATTCAACCTGAAGTTATGAAATATACCCCATGAAAATGTTCATGAATGGGACTTTCATTAGCAGATTAGCACAAGCAACAGAAAAAAAAAGTTTCATACAAAAATTAAAGTGGATAAAGACTATAAATATACATGGTATCTCGAGGGACATGATGATGTAGCCTGGGAAAGCACTGTTTATCTGGGAGTATAGTATCCTTCTTTAAAGACTCGCTTTGATGTCTAATTCTAGATTTGCGTGTATGTGGAAGGAGGCAGGTGTATACAATAGATTGCTTTGCATTTTTTCAAAACTCATACTGTTTTTTTTACTCACTTGCACTTGATTTTACTAGAAGTATATCTTTATTGGTAATTAGTACTGGAAATGTGTTACAGTTTTGTATTTAGAACCCTGGTAGTAATGCTCACTTTGGTTCACATCTCCTACTCAATCTTCAAGACCCATTCAAATGTTACCTCCTTTGCAAAATTGCCCGAGCTCACCTTTTAAATTGATTTGTTTCATAAATCAGGGTAGATTCATAGTTGTATGTGCTGCCTGTGTGGTGGTCTTAGGGAGCTCTATTTATTGTTATATTCATCTCTCCCTGAAGAATATAATCTCCCCGAAGACAGGGAATGTTTCATATTTCTCATTAATGTCTAATGCCTACAGGGTCTAGTAATTACATAATATTGCTGAGTGGATTAACACACAGATGAATAATATTTGGCTACAAAAGAGCATACGTAATAATGTAAAACTAGACTGTTTCCATATAGTTTCTTCTTTCTATTTGTAATTCTTAGTAACTGGAAGGTCAGTGATAGCCTGTGATATAAATCAAAGATTAATATCATTGTCTAATATATAGAGAGAGCTAGACACATGTTTTTGAGTATACAGAATCATAAACATATTTTAAAATCTCAGCACTTGTTTGTAATTGTGCAATGTTGCTCATTGTTGTAGAATTCACAATAGATCATTGCTTGAGCTGAACATGTACTGTATATGAGTCTATTCAGAGACAACATAAATACTTCCATATTGGATAATAGTTATAGGTGCATTGATAAAGAATCCTGAGCATTCAATATTCTTTTCGTAGATTGATAAAAGTCACAAAAATAGTATTAGGTCATGTGAACACAGTGAATGTTTGTAATGATTATTAATGTGCTTATTAACAAACATAATGTCATCTCTATTACCAGATGGAGCGGGGCAGAATATCCCGTAATGCCTCATCAATACTTTTATCTGAGACCAGGCATTGTGATGCTATTCATCACAGTTTGCATATGTAGGGAACCCATGCCTTTGATTCTGAGATGGATACAAATTCTAGCACGACCAGTTTGGAATAAGTACTCCTCCCCTTTCAGTCTTATAGATGTGATCAGAAATCCAGTGAGCTTTCTAAAGGTCTGTCATCCCCACGCTCTGTTAAACATGAGTTTGTTTCAGTGACAGGGCATGTGAATCCTCAGAACTCCATCATCGTTAACATTTCTAAAGTGCTCAAGGCTCCTTTGAGATAAAAGAAATGTTATAAATATTGCTATGATTATCTTTTTTTTTTCTTTGAGAGAGAGAGTGATTGTTATTCACCAAGTGTACATTTATCCCCTCCTGGAAAATATTTGTCATGTTGATGCCTTCTCCAGCCACTGCCAATGAAGAAAAATGCTTGCATCTCTCTCTCCACAAACTGTGGGTGGGGAGAGACTTCAAATTGAATTAAGAACACATCAGTGAACTCCAAATAAATGATTCAGCCTTAAGGCTAAAGAGTTACCTTTTATTCTATGGCCTATAATTGACAAAAAGTGTGTGTAAAGTAATTCATAAGACACAGACTGTGCAATAGTGGAATATTTTATTAAAACGAAGGATCATTATTTTTTACAGTCAAAAGGAAGCACACACACACACCCTGATCATTAAACAATATTACATATTCTAACTCGAAGAATAAAACTGTGGACCGAGAGCCCATTTTTTAGAATGTGATAATGTTATTTACTGTTTCCTAAATGCTAAGAAACTAAAAGTTTCTCATGAAAAATTTAATATATTTTTTGTTTTATATTGGACTTGCCACCAGTTCGAAATCATGGAATTATCTTTAATAACTATCACTTTACACCTGTTAGGATAACTATCCTCAAAAAGACAAGAGACCAAACATTAGCAAAGATGTGTAATAAAAGGAACCCTTGGGCATCTTTAGTAGGAATGTACAGGTCCTATAGGAAATAAGAAGTTTCCATAAAAATATTGAAAAGATATCTATATTCCCATGTTCAACACAAAATTGTTCACAATAGGCATGATATGAAAAGATAATCTAAATACAGTTTATGGGTAGCTTAAGGACATATGATTATATAGAGTAATACGATTATATATAAATATGATTATATAAAATATTAATGATATAGACTATATTTTCTATACATAATATTATAGACTATATTTCAGTCATAAGAATGAAATTCTGCCATTTGCAACAGCATGTGTAGACCCTGAGAGAATTATGCTTAGTTAAATTAGCCAAAGAAAAATATTATATGTTATCACTTATGTTTTGAATCTAAAAAATGCTCAACTTCATAGAAACAGAGTAGAAAGGAGTTTTTTAGGAGCTAAGTATGAAAAAACTCGGGAAAGGTTGCTAAGAAAGCAAAAACTTAAAGCTATTGGATGAAGAAAATCTGAGGATTTAATATGTGACCCAGTGACAAAAGTCGATTAGACCATATAATATTATATAGCTGAAATGTTCCAAAAAAACAAAATTTGAATGTTATTACATATGTGTTTATCAAACCAACATAATATACACCTTAAATATATTGTTGTTTTTAAGTAATACCCCAATAAAATTTTTAAAAGTATAGATTTTCAAAAGATTAAAATGTAGTTCTGCAAAAAATTTTAAATGACATTAATAAAACATTTACTTGCTACCTAGAGTGTACTCATTGGACTCATTTAGATAAAATAAATCAAGTGAGCCCCAAACTGTTTATTAGTTTAACCCACAGTCAGCAGAACTAGTCTTTCCTGAGTCAGAATTAGAATTTAGTTGAAGCTGGGACTTTTTCAAAGGTACCTGCTCCCCTATAATGCTACAGTGCACGTAACTCTACAAATCTGCCGGAATAGTAATATGTTTAATGATTCAAGACACCTCACTAGGAGAGATATTGAAATCCTAAATAGACCCCCCAAAAAACTAATATATATGTTATAGTTATTAAGGCATAAAAATGGAAATCTGTTCATGATGATGGATCTATAAACCACTGGCATGATTTTATCTTTCTCAATTCATTCTGGCCAATGTTTCACTGGGAGAATTTCACAATTGAAAAATTTAGGTTGGTTATTAATTATTAAGTTATTAGATAAAGTAAATTAGATCAATATATTATTTCAAAAAATAGTCTTTTTTGAGCTAAATTTAAAAATGAACTTCACTAGTGAAACAATTATTTATATTTCTAAAGGCAGCTAGAGAAATTTTGGATAGAAAAAGGGGTTGCCTTCATGTTACAATAAATAAAATTCAACACAACATAAAAAGGGAAAGAAGAACATGTTCTCACCTCTATAACTCGTTCACTTTATATTTCTCTTGGTTCTTACATTTCCTATAACCCTCATATTTTCACTACTCAATTTATGATTATTTTATTAAAACATGTATTTTTACAATGACTTTGTCTAACATGAGAGATTTTGAATGTGTTATGCTTTTAGACTCAAGATTACTCTTCTTTAAAGCCTCTGTGTTCTCTGAGTTCTTGATGACTTGAGAGTTCTATGAGACAACAGCACCATTGTGCCATAAAAGAGTATTGAACCAGGATTTAATGAATCTAATTGATATAATTAGGCCAATAATAATGATAGTAATAATTATACACACAGACTCAGACACCACAGGCACATGTGTGCACACACACACATAACCTCAAGCAATATACCTGAATAGTAAATTCTGTATATGAAGTTTCAGTTTTTAACTTTTATTCAGTTAGCATTTCTTTAATTGGGGGTTGAAGAGCAGTAAATAGTCGTAGAAATATTGGTACCAATCTTCCTATCATCAATCTGGAAAGGTCCTGATCTCTAAGCTAACAGGTACCAGGATTGTTAGAGGTGAGAAAATAATGAAAAGGGTATTAATTGAGGGTTGATCCTTGTATGATGCTTCTGTCGTATTGACCTCCTATTGTATATATCACTATCCTTGTATTGCAGATTTTTGCTCTATCCTAATCAATGCCTAGAACATACGGATAATTCCTGGAGTCTAAATCCAGGGCAACACTAGTCTTCTCAAAAGAAATTTAGGTTTGTTTACACACACACACACACACACACACACACACACACACACACACACACACACAGTTTCTTATGTCAACTTCTTGTAATAATTAAGTGATTTTTTAATTTTCTTATGAGAAATGTAGCCTGGAATTTTAACTGGATGCCAGAAAACAATAAATGGCTCCAAAATTCAAAGATGCACTTTTAACCCATGATTCTTTATCTTCCCCAAACAATAATAAGTGACCAGAAAAATGTTTGCACATGTGCAAAAATATTGAAAATGTGTTGGTGAATTATTTATTTGGAAATTCTTGCAAGATGTATTTAAGTGAAATACGTTTGGAAATCCAGTAAAAGGAGGACATGGGTTTTAGGAAATGATATATGCAATGCAGGCTGACTGAATATTGTATTTAAGACGAAGGGTCTACAGCAGATCTGGAGAAGAACCTATACTGTGGAAAGGTATGATCTATGGGAGCGAAGTATCTTGGGAGATTAAGAAATGGATATAATCTATAGGATGAATAAGATCTGTAAAATTTTTAGGATGGGGCAATTTTAAGTCATAGCAAAATTCAAAACTTCAGGAAAATAAATATACTAAAATATCATGATTCACTTAATTTCTCTGGCCTTAATAAAATGCTCATTTAGTTGCAATTTTCATAAATTAAATGCTGTATTATTTTGCTAGGTTTCATAACAAAATATCACAGTCTGGGTAGCCTAAATAATAGAAATTTATTTTCTCATAGTTCTGTGGTTTGGAAGTCCGAGATCAAGATATTGGCAGGTTTGATTTCTTCTGAGGTCTCTCACTAGCAGATGACCAGCTTCTCAGTGTCCTCACATGGATTTTTCTCTGAACAGACATGTTCTTGTATCTTTCTGTGTCCAAATTTCCTCCTTTTCTAAGGACATCCATCCATTTGGATTAGAGCCCCATCTGCTTCATTTTTAAAATAGTTACTTCTTCAAAGGACCTATTTTCAAATATAATATTTTGAAATATTGGAGATTAGAGCATATATATATATATATATATATATATATATATATCTTAGGGGGATGGCAAATATATGTCCCTTAGGGACTCTTGGCAAATAAGATTTAATACTTATAAATTAAGACAAATTAAAATTTTTAAGATGCAGTTCATTTTTACGTCAAAGCCTAGAAGATATGGAATTCCTATTGGAGAAAATTATAGTTTTGAAAATAAGAAATATTAATGAAAATAATAATAGCAATCAGTGATACAAAGATAATAGAAAACTAAAATATGTATAGCTATCACAGTAAAAAAAGAGAGGATGTGGCAAGAGCTAAAACATTATTTTCACATTGGAGAATAAATGGATATTTTCTATGGTTGATGAATCAATAAACAGAATGGAGTACATTGTATGGAGTTTTGAAATAACCTCTTGAAAAAATAAAAACAAAACAAAATATGTCAGACTCTGCAGTTAAACTGAGATAAACAAAAGTTTGTGTTATTTATAGCAATATTATTTCTGAACATTTTTATTCATTCTGTATTTTAAATGTGGTAAATATAGAAATCATACTATTATTAACTTATTATATGCATTTATATTATATATACATTATTTACATCTATATATCTAAATACATATGACACATATTACCTTTAATTTTTTTCTATTATATTTAAAATATTTTTAGATTTTATAATTGTGCATTTAGTTTTCTTATAAATGAATCAGGACTTACAAAGGAGTGGAAAATGGGGTATTCAAATGCAACATGCAGATATAATAAAGAAAACATAAAAATACTCTTTCAGTATACCTAGGAACATACAAAACCTTGACCATTCATTAATTTATTATTGCTTATGAAAATGTCGTGATAGGCAATTCACGTCTTAAATGTATTTTATTAAAGTGGTCATTTTCGTTACAATTTGTAATGAGATTGTTATCACAAGAAATCTTTAATATCTTAAATGTTTTCTCTTGCAGTATTTAATTTTTGCTACCCTCTATTCTTTGTTCACCTCCTTAATAATTTACGTTTTATTTTCATTAGCTTCATGTGATATTCTTAACAGTATAAAAATTATTAAATTATCTGTACTAAAACTCTGAATATTTATTTCTTTAATTAATAGGTTATCATATTCAGGTTACATAACATCTGAGGTAAAAGTAAAGAAATAAGGGATCATAGAATTAAAAAAATAAAGCATTTACATATTAGATACCCTTTTGAGAAATCCATTGTATTAAAAAATCAAAGATCTAAGTCATTCAGTCTTCATATTTGCATTTTTAATTGCATGATAAAAGTTCACTACCAGGTCACTGCCCCTACCCAGGTCACTCACTATACTTGTTTTACTTTGTGCCATTTGTATGCAAAGTTATGAACATTCTTATTGGTTTGAAAATAATTTTCAGATTAAGTTTTTATGAATTTATATGCACACCTCTTTAATGATTCCTCTTTGTGTCTCTATAAAACCAATTGCAGCAAATACAAAACTCATGTTATGAAAAGATATAATTTGAGAATTAATACACTATCAACAGAAACACGACCAGACCATGGTGTGAAATATGTATTACTCTTTTCTTCAATAAGGAAAGAGACACAATATCTGTTTTAAAATATGGATGTATAGTACACTCCAAATTCATTAACTTTCAATTTACCAATTATCTTACAACAGTTCCTGCTAAACCTCTTACTTAATTTCCATCTTTTATCCTTATTTCATTTTTGTTCATGTCCTTTTCCTACTTCTTACAATAGTAATGTTCTTTCTTTACTTTCCATTTTTTTTTTCACACATAGAATTTTGTGGTTGTTGTTGATCCTCAATCCCTACTGTAGTGACACTTAAGTCATATCACTCCACATTGTATTTTATGAATTACTAGAGGAATTTGAAGATAAAAAAATCAAAAACGGAAGAAAGTAAGACAAGAGAAGATGAGAGAGAATAAAGAGATGAGAATGGAGAAAAAAAGAAAAGGATGGAAGAAAAAGAGAGGAAGTTGAAAAAGAGAGGCAAAAATTGTAGGAGACAGAGACAGAAAGTTTCCAGTTGTTGAAAACAATTTCTTTTTACTTCAACCATACACTACAAATTCAACCTCAGTAAAACTATCATGGTATAAAGGATTTTCGAACTTCAAATTATATGTTCACAAATGTAGCCCTAATGATGACTCAAAAAGATTTATTTCCATAAAATAAGCAACACTTATTTTATCTTAATTTATTATCAATTACTGGTAAGTTAAATTGTTGGAGCAAATTGCTTAAATAAAATAGTTAGGGAATTAAATTATATTATTTCAGTTTAGGAAGATAACTTTATTTTTGATTATTTTATTCATTTACAATAATACACAGTTTTCAAGAGAACAGATTCACCTTAGTCAATGTGTATATCATACACTGCTACCACATGAGTTCTAGTGCTTGTCAATTATTTTTATTTTATTTATTTATTTTTAAAGGAAAGATGCAGGCAGGGATGACAGTGAGCGAGTAGTCAGGCGGGCAGGAAGAGAGGAGGAATAAGCATTTTATTTTATTTTTTATTTACTTGTTCACTTTGGTTGTTTCCCTCTGACCTGGGACTCAAACCTAGAGGTATGTAGTTTGCTCCTTTGTAGGTAACTGACCTAACAGCTACTCCACCAGGGGGTACCTGTAATATATTTTTTAAGGAATGGAAATTAACTAGACCATATGTAAAGCATACTCTGCCCTTGTTCTCAATATCTTAACCCTTAATTATTTTATAAAAATTAGACAGTCCAATAAATGAGGACCATTTGTTTGTTTTGTTCTGAACTAAGTACTTTGGAAGATAAGTACTTATAACTGAAATAAGCTTTGGAGGGGAAGAGAGAGAGAGAGAAAGAGAGAGAGATTATAAAAGTGTTAATGTTACCAAGCCAAGAAAATTTTTTTAAATATACCATAAATAAATAATTATAGCTCATGAATATAAAACATTAGAAATAAAATCGCATCAAGCCAACAAAAAAATGTACAGAAAAAAAGAAATAATCTTTAATCATGAAATGTTGGGCAACTTTACTCAATGTAAAATAAATTTAAATTTAAATTGAGGTACTGTGTATCTGCATGGCAAAACTCCAAAGTTTGAAAACCCACCCAGCTGACATACAACCCTATCACTATGGTTTATCAAACACTTCTGCACAATTAATGGAGCCTATCTCATAGGATATAACAGTGTAGTGTTATGAAGACATATGGTTAAATTTTTGGGTAAAACAATAGTCTGACTAATGTTTGAATCGTATGCTTAGTTTGAATAAAAGGGAGATGAAACTTATATGCATAGATGTTAACTACATTCAATTGACTATAATTTCAAAAGAAAGTTACGAAAGGATACCCCAATAATAGGTTTGTGTATAGGAAGATGATGGCAACAGAAGTGACTATGTATAGAAACAGCTGTCTCTTGACTATAACTTGATTTATAATTTAGATTCTGAACTACTTCAAATATTTACCTAAAATTTGTTTTTATATCTAAAATTAACAAAGGGAAAAAACTTCTCTAAATTAGTAAAAATCATATAGAAATAGGTAGCCCTAACTGTATAAAAGTTAGTGATATAATCATCAAGAGGAGAAATATTCAATATGTGTTAGCTGAACATACCTTTTTAAATGAATTCTGAGAAAGGACTGCCGAAACAGTATTTATAAGTCTCTTTTATGGTGGTAAAATTGTTAGTGCTATTTGAAATTATTATATTCAAGTTACATTTAGAAGAAGGAGGTAATTATGTTATTATAATAAGAATCAAGATATTCTGTGAAAGCAGATATGCAAATATAAAATTAAGTAAAAAACCTGCAATCTAAATTTTAATTTGAATCCAGAGTATAAACTTACAATTTTCTCTTTAAATTGAGTGCATGATAGTCTGTATTTATCTTTAGAAAAACTGTATGTCATATACAATGTATCACAACACTGGAAGAGTACTAAAGAAATAGTTGATAAATCTGTTATGGGCTATTTCGTATTCAGAGAACTATCTTCTTCCATTTCTCCACTTCTCAGATTTTCTTTAAAAACCGCCATGTTCTAATGTCACCCCCTAATACATTTTTTTCATACCTCATTTTCCAGGCATCCATAGACTCCAAAACAATGCCCAGAGTTCTTTGATTCTTTTAATTCCAGGAGCAAAAGTTGATATCATCTTCCCTCTGCCTACATGCCTTCTCTTTCTATGATACCTAGCTTAGACGAGTGTATTAGCATTCTACCAGGCCAACGTATTTTACTTCCCATTTTTTTAAAGGAAAATGGCAGACAGGAATGAAGGTGAGGAAACAGCAGGCAGAGGAGAAAGAAGCATTTAAAATGTTTTTTTTTCTTTAGCTTTTTATCTTGGTTGCTAACCCTCTCCTGGTGAAGCACAACTTGGTCCTTGGGATATAAGTGACACAATGGTTGACTTAAATGATAAACCATCAAGACATACCTTCCTTGCCTTTAAAATCCTCACATTGTTTTTTTCATAAAATGACATGACTCTGACTTATCTTCTCCATTTTATAGCCATGTGACTAAATCTGCTTCCCTCATTAATGTTTCACTTTATCTGTCTCAAGCTCATCCTTCCACCAACTCCCCATACCTGTGACTGTGTTAATATTTTCAAAGCACCATTCTCTGCCATTCCAGTCTCAAATATCTGCAATGTAGTATATTAGAATACATGCAAACTCCTATTTTTGGTCTTTCAAACTAGCCATACTAAGGCTTCAAACTCTCCTGTTTATTCTCTCTACATATGGAAAATATGAAAATCTCCAATTTTTATGTGTGCCTAAATTTTTCCAGTCTCTCCAACTTGTCTAATTTTAGTCTCTAAGCAAATCCAGATGGGAGTACCTCAGCAAATGTTACTAGCCCTAGGAAGTTAAGGGATTTACATTGAACTAAGAGATCTAGAGGGAAGAGTTTGTATTTCAGGGTTAAGTTGTAGAGTTTTTTCTAGACTCCTATAAATTTACAGGGCTAAAATAATGTGTATTAATCTTTTCTTATAATACATCTTAAAGCAGATTTGATATCCAATTAATATTTATCTTACCCTAGAAATTCTAACAAAATGACTTTATAGGTGGTGTTTAAGATCTAATCTGAATTTCTCCTTATTGAATGCTTAATTTAGGATAGAGCTATCCATTTGTTGTAAAACTCATTATTATGTCTGCATTCTAAGGTATTTTCCTACATTCTATTTCTATTGCTTGTTGAATTGTTCAGCTAAGAATCATTTTGCTCTTTCTCCATTTTAAAGTTCTACAATCTAACTTGGCACCTTTTTCTTCCAAAATACTTACTAGAGTCTCAAAAATCCTTTATTTTATGTTATTGAATAGTATATTAAATATAAAGGAATTTGAGTTTCTCTTTAATAACTATTTCTTGGATAATACTTAATGATGTTTTCGTTAAAAAAAAGTACTATCGTGTCTATTTCTTTGCATTAGAAGATCTATTTTTTTCTCCATTAGATGCTTAGCAGTAAGGGATTTTCCTTCAAAATAAATGCTCTAAAGCATTTACTCTCACCATGGAGAGCAGAAAATAGCTAAAAGAAGCTGCCATTCTAGTAGAAACAGTATTTACCAAAAAGGACAGAATTGGATTATGAATGTTCAGCTAAGAAGCAGAGTCACAGCAGTAGAGTTACTGTACACAGTATTAAAAAAAGGAGAAAAAGGAAAACATGTTGGAGAAAAAACTAAGATGCCTTCCAGTGAATTCAGTTACAATATTTTTTCCCCAAAGCCAGATTCTGATGCAGAAAGATAGGAAAAAAAATCATTGCAGATCCAGAGAAGAAAAAATGGATAATTGAGAAGTATTTTTACCATCTCAGGAAAGGAACATCAACATTTCTTTGGACAACAGTTGGACCCAGTTCATTGTATAATGAGATAAAGATACATAAATATATTAACATAACACCATACAAGAGTAGTTTTCTGCTACCAGTATCCCTCGCTGATCCAAAGATAACACTGCAATTTGCAATCTTCTTGACTTACTCAGTTTTTCTATTCTAATTCTTTACCCTCCTACAATGAATGTGTAAACTGTTATGGTGATATATAGTGGATTAAAAAATAAAGGCAAAACAAACTTGGAGCTGAGAGACAGAAGAAAAATTTTATAGGAAAAGATATTTAATCAGCATACTAAAGATTCGAAGAGAGTAAAATCTAATAGACTAGGGCCGCAGAAATAAGTTTGTTTTAGGTAGAGAATTTGCAAGGTAAAAAGAATTGAAGTAAGCATAGAGTAGGTTATTGGCAAGGCAAGAATATTGAACTGAAATTTCTTTCAAAAATGTTGAGTGATGTAATTGAGCAATGACTTCTTTTTCTTTTTAAATTTTTTTTGAGCTTTTTAGATTTACAGCAAATTGAGTGGAAGGTACAGAGAGTTCCCTATACCAAAGCTCTAAGATCTGCACAGTTTCTTCCACTGTCAGCATCCCACACCAGAGTACATTTGTTGCTAAAAATGTAGCGAACCTACCTAGTTTACATTTGGGTTCAATTTTGATAGTGTACATTCTGTGGGTTTTAACAAATGCAAAGTGAAATGTATGAGCATTATAAAATGATGCCAGCATAGTGTCACTGGTCTAAAAAGTCTCTGTGTTCCCCAAATTAATTCTTACCTTCCTGGTTAAAACCTAGCCACCAATGATCTTTTTATTGTCAACAATAAAATTTTAATTGACTACATTTTACATATTTTTATTCAACTTTGAAAAGGTGACAGCATGAGAATATTGCACCACATCAGTAGTGTCTATGACTTTTGTGAGACTAAAGTAATATGCATGTGATCTACAGTAAATGCAATATTCATGTGTTATAAAGTGAACATTATGCCATTTTCAGCAAATCTTTATTTTAGAATAAACATGCCAATTCATCTTAAATTTTGCTACATAAAAATACTGGAATTTGATGTATTTTACTGAGGTTAGAAAGAATAATGACCACCCAAATTCATTCATGTCCTAATTCTTCAAAAACTGTGAATATCTTATATCACAAAAGAAAATGTTTACATGTATTATGGCAATATCCTTGAAATAGTTATATTATTTGGGATTACCAAGGTGGACCCAATATAATTTAATGAGTTTTTAAAAGCTTTTCCCTGTGACAGTCAGGTGATAAGACTACAATAGTGTCAAGTAGATTACTATGTTGCTGTCTCTGAAGATATAGGAAGTTGGCAAAGGAATTTGGGCAGCTTCTGAAAGCTGGACAAACACAGGAAGGATTCTGTGTTTTAGAGCCACCAAAAATAGTGTAAAACTGCCACCATATTGACTTTAACTCAAAGAAGCTTTTGCCTAACTATGACTTACAAAACAATAGTTGTATTTTATTTATATTATATTAGTACATTTAATAAATTATATGTATTTTATATACATTAATTGATATGAATTATATAATAAAATTATAGTTTTTAGTTTAAACCACTGTGTTTATGACAATTTGTTTGAGTAGTAACAGAAGATTGATGTATCTTCTTTATAGGCAAAAGTCTAGACAGAAGAGTATACAACCAAGTATTCAACAGTCTTTCATAGAATTTTCTGTGAGAAAGTTAGATTAGACTATCAACATTTTTCCTCTGTAGCAGCACTTATTGAGATGAATAACTCTCATGACCATATCCAAATTTTGACTATTAGTTTGCTATTTTCCTAGTTATGTGCATTTTTGGTATATTAGTTATGCTATCATCAGTTTCTATCATGGGTGAAAAGAGTTGTGAAGAAAATTCAAAATGGAAGTCAAAGATAAACTATTCTGATTAAATTTAATTCACTTGTCTTAGCTCTGATATTCGAAACTGATATTGACTAAGTTGACTTCTATAAGATAGTATACAAATCAGTGGAGAGATAAAGACCAAACCAATGGAAGGTTCTGAAAAGTTGATCTTGAAAGCTATACCGATGAAATTTAAGCTTGATTTGAAGCAGTTTATGAAAGTTTAAAAACTGATAGCTCAGTCACTAAAGAAATATGTTGGAAACAGTCACAGTGACTGATTTCATGTTTCATTTTTTGTTGTTGTTGATTAAAAAATTTCTCTACATTACTTCTCAAGTTGAACAATAAAACCAAAAGAAAAGGAGATTAATTTATATCTAGAATGATAGGGAATTCTTTTTCAATATACATATTCAGAAAGAGGTATGATGAAGAGAATACTCTATTTACCCTCTCCTGGTCATTACATATAGTCAGAGAGACTGAGGATCAGTTTAAAATAGATTAACCAGAATTTACAGAGAACCGTCATTGAGCAAAAGTACCCAAGTGTTGGTCTCTCTATGTAGAAAAGAATATTCACTGAGAAATTTCCTGGAATCTTTATTAAGAAAAATAGAAGTTATAGGAAGTCACTTGTTTACTGGAATTTTGTTTTTCTTTTTTCCAATGTATAAAGAACAAAAAAATCAGATAAAAACTGAAAGAGGAAAAGATATCAGGTAGCACATATTGAGAATAAGTTAATTAAGATCCTTTAAGTTCTGTCATGTCTAAAATAACTGTCAAAAAATATTGCCTGTCCTTTCATCTACTCTTTCTCCTTTTTTTCTCCTTTTTCTCTGATACCTTTAATGCCTTGATAAAACCTCATTTATGCTACTTTTTTAAAAAATGTATCCTTTACAACTTAATGCTTACCTTTTTTCACTCACAATATTTTTACTCATGTGGGTACATATTTGTGATTTATCCCTTCAATTTATTTCTTCTCCATACTTTGTTCAGATATAACCCAGAATGAGGAAACAGATAGTTACGCCACACATTAATATATGTTGACTTCATATCAGGCATTGCTTATAAAAACATGTCATAATAAAATTATTATTTATAGATTGATGAATTCTGTTCACTGTTAAAGGGAAAATTACAAGACTGCAAAAACTCCAGTTGAATTTTTCTTTTGCTAAAAAAGAGTAGAAATGTACCTGAATAAAAAAAATCAACATACAGTAGAAACAGAGCCTGCAATATCTTTTCATGAAAGTTCTATATGTTTGTTAGATGGGAGAAGTGGAAAAGCTATGTAATTCTCTAAATTAAACATATTTATCAAAGTACTTCAGGTTAAGTTTAATAAGTACAACATAATTTTCTGTATGTAATTTGATTTTCAAGTTAAATATTTTATCAATTTAAATGAGTAGAAAAATCCTAATTTGCTTAAAATACTTGATTTCAAAGACAGAAAAGCTCTACATGGGTCATTTTTCATTTTTTCAAAGTCACTTTTTTCATATCCACTATGCTCATTTACAGCAATGCAAAATTTTTTTTGTAAGATAATCTTTTAAAGCTAGAAGTCAATGTCGCAAAACATGACTATAAGGATGCACTAAATCACTGCTAAGAAATGAATTATTCACATTTAAATTTACTTTTAGTAATCATGCTATCTTTTAAGGCACTTTTTCAGCTGTAATTCAAGGTTGTCATTTTTAATATTTTATATGGATTTTAAAAATTCCATTGTATATATCAAAGTATCATGCACACAACATACCTGGCTTATATAAACATGGGTGCTATCTCATGCAAGACATGTAGGATTTTCCCAGTTGTAGCATTTATTGTGCTTTATGAGTTGAAAGTTGTATGATTTTTGAAATTTTTTAAATTATTATTTAGAAAGCAGTGTTTGCAAAGTAAGTATGAAGATTCACAGATAATTTTCATAATAGTGTCTTTGTTTAATAGGATATAAAGAAATTGTTTTAGACTCCTGTGTATAAAGTTTTAAAATTAACAAAATCATGTGAATGATAGTTGTGAATAGTATAGGTTTGCATAAGAATTTGCACTTAACTTGTAGGCATATAATTCCTATGCTGAAGATCAGGAGGAAAGTTAAATGATCAGATTTGTGAATTTTAGATTTGTTTGGACAAAAAGAACAGTGCTTATCTTCGCAGTGTTCTCATTTATCTTACTCCATTTGACAATGGCGCCATTTGACAATGGTGCATGCTTCTCTACTCTTCTTTAGGCTTTCGAACACACACACACACACACACACACACATCCTGTGTGTTTTGATAATCTCTTCCCAGATTGACTGCTTTTTACTTTTAAAAGGAGATTGCATAGTAAACCCACCATATTTTCTGTCACAAAAGGACATGCACATTTTGCTAGCTGTAGAACATATGCATTCATTATTTGTCAGATTTTCTAGCAGAGGAACTGTCAATATGGAAATATACATAAGAATGTAAGTTTTGGTTCCAAATGCTGTACTTTCAAGAGCTGATTTGACAGGGTAGAGGAATATTCAGGAACATCCACAAATTAACCATTTTATTTATGAATTAGCATTGATTCAGTACCATTTAATTAAATCACCTTACATTTTAAGTGCAATACAAGTCACCGAATAGCATCTTAATGACTGTTCCTTTAAGTGTCATGAAATGGAAGGTTGCCCTGAGTATCTTAATTTTTAAAAGCGGTAATCCCACTGGTATGACTGCTGATGAGAAAAATACACATTTCATGCCTCCAGAATTTAAAGGAAAGCAGTTGCTGAGTTTAACACTTCATTAGTCACCTCATACATCACAGGCTCATTATGACTTTTTCTTTCTATATCAGGAAGGATTTCCACAGCAGGTGAAAAAAAAGACATAAAAGAATATCAGGGATTTGTAATACACATGAAAGGAAAATGTGCATAAAAGGAGAAGGAAGAGAAGTTAGCAGGATGGAAGCAACACTTCAAATGACACAGTGATAATGACTATTAACATTGTGAGAAGGGACCAGTCATCCAGCCATCTGCTTCAGACACGCCGAGTAGCAAACAAGGTTAAAGGAAAGAAATTGCTTAGGAATGAATACTTGCTTGATTATTCGTTAAAAGCATCAGTTATTTCACATAGTCCTAGTACAAAGGAGATTAGATCCTCAGATAGTAGCTCTTTTGTGGGAAAGTTTCAAGATCTTGATAGTTCCACAAAGGTGTCAACAACCTCAGGAAAATCCAAGTCAGTGATGACTATGGAGTCTCACTCTTATTTTTTAATATATTTATTTATTGTTTGTTTGTTTATTTATTTATTCCCATTTAGTGAAGGATCTGAGATCCGGGGACTCTGTCTTCACTCCCTAAGGTCTAATAAAATGTGAATCTGGCTCTACAATCCAAGTCTCTTAAACACAGAATAGTATGAGCTAAATAAACCTGGAGCAAGTGGAAGAACATTCTCAGTTTTCTCCTCGGTAACATTTCCAGGGCTTGAGATCGTTTTCCTGAAGTTCTTTCTCATTTAAAGACCATCAGGTCTTAACCTTGATTCAGATTTTCCTGGTCTTAAAATCGATTTTCTTAGTCAGATGTTCCTTAAGATGTCCATCTTCCCTAACCTGTGTTTATCTGATTCTAAAGCCATTCAGTTGTTCTGATTGGGAAGAAGCAGACCCTTGCTTACCAAGTCTGCTGTTGGCCTGTGTTCCACAATGTAGCTCTAAAGAGATTACCTTTCATCTCTTCATTGTTCTCCTTACAACCACAAACCCTTAGAGGGGAGTATCTCTTGTTGTCCAGATACAGTTTATAAATGTGTTTTTAAATATCTCATGATTTGTTGAAAACGACACTCACACATAAATATTCCATTATTCTATATGGTTTCTATTCTTTTAAATGTGCTATGTCCCATCTATTTTTGAAACAAAATATGGTTTATAATGGTGACTATTCCATGTGTATTTGTAATCAATGTGTAGTCTGCTTTTCTCCTGTAGTGTATTTCATAAATGTCAAGTAGATTAAGGGAGATGATAGTGCTGTATAGGTCATCAGTGCCAATAATGATCGCCGGTCTACTCGTGTTAGCATTACAGAGATGAGGGTCAGTGTGTCGAAGTTTCTTGCTAAAATAGCTAATTTTTCTTTTTTCAGCTCTCTTTGTTTCATGCATTTTAAAGATACTTATCTCTGGCAACATTATTTATTATAAAATCTACATTTCTAATATTTAGTAGTTTTTTTTTAATAATTCTTACGTTTTTCCGTTTAATTTATTTTGTGTCATTATACTTAGATGTATATTCACATTTAAAATGTTTCTATAAACAACATATATTTGAATCTTACATTTTTATCTAGTCTATTTCAATTTTTTAAACTTTATTTTTTAATTGTATTGAAAGAACATTGCATCATAGCAATATATGTTTAAAGTGTGCTTATTTGTTTCAACAGGTGCATTTAGATAATTCAGTTTTTGGTGTACATCACTATGATTGGATTAAAATATATCAATTTGTCTGTTCTTATCTCTATTTTACATCTGGTCTTTACTTTTTTCTCTTTTCTGCCTTATTTTAGTTTAATCAAAAACTTTTTGTGATTTCATTCTATGTCTACTACTATTGACATCTTTTAGCTGATTTTTAAAATATCTCAGTGATTGCCCAAGGGCTTAAAATATTCATGTTTGATTTTTTTTTTTGACTGATGAATTCTACTGTTAGATGACCCTATAAGGTTCCAGGCTACCACCTCTCCGCTCTGTTCTGTGGTTCAGAATTAGGGTAATGATAATAAAGCTTTCAACTTTATACTAATATGCTATAAACAAAATACATTTCTAATATATTTGTGTTAACCAGTTAATTGTTAGGACTAATAATTTAAAAATATGTATTTACTTATTTTGTTAAGTTCCTCCTGGTCCACATACCTCAGAAAGGCATTCTGTTGATGTTGTTTCTGACCCAGAAGTCTCATGTCTTTTTCTATGGAATATCCATAGAGTAATGTAAGATGAAAATGTGAGCTTGCAGCTAAGATAAAATCTTAATTCTTCCATAGTTCATTAAGCATCTCCGCATTGCTTCCTTCTTTCCAATAATCTGCCATCCAAATTCTGATTCATCCTCTCTGGACACTGGTATCCTATCCTCTCACCTCAGTGAGTCCAACTTCTTGGTTTTATGAATCCTTATTGTGGTCCCAGGAAATGGTTCAAGGAGGGAAACCAACATGATTGCAGTGCAGATTCCTTGTGTCCCATCTCTTACAGTTAAGAATTCAGTCTTCTCTTAAATTATTAGATCTGAAAATCATTGTTTTGTTTATACAGTGTTGTTTATTTTAATGTCAATACAACACATCTAGTACCAGTTATTATTCCAGGGATGACTTTTACGTATTATGTTTTCATTTTTTGGTTTTACTTAAATTATTTAGTTGAAATTATATTTTTATTAGCAAATTTGTGGGGTTTTCCCCCTCTGACTAACTTTCTGATTTATCCTCCTAGCTAAGTATACTTTAAAATTTTTATCTTAAAATAATGAATATTGTTCATTGCATGAAATGACTAGTGTATTCAAATTTATCTCTACTTATTTGGTCTTGACTATTGTGACATTTTATTTAGCATACTTTAAGTATTTGATGATATTAAAATATTGTTTTGTACAGATATATTTTATTTATATTTATCATCCCATTCACTTTTGTTTGGTGGTTTTTATGATTTCCTACACTTACATTACAGAGTAGAAAATTTAAAAAACAAAACAGAAGGAAGGAAGGAAAGCAGTAAGAGGGGAATAAAAGCAGGAGAGGGAAGAAATTGCATCCTTCTTTACTAAATAAAACTTGTATTTTACTTGGAAAACATGCAACTGAATTTTACAGAAAAAAAAGTTGTGTAAATTTTATTAAATCTTTATTTTTGAGATTAAAGGAATGTTAATGACTCTGAAGTTAATCACTTAATGATTTGTCTTTGTTCAAAACATTTATTATAAGAAAGCATTCCTATAATTGAGTTAGATATGGTGAAGGGTTATCAAAAATCATATCTAGAAAGATCACTTTTCCATAATGTGTTAAGTAGGACATTATTAGAGAATGGCAGGTGCATGAATATGTAATATATAAAGAAATTTTTTCTTTAGTTGCACTGCTATGTGACCACTCAAACAGAGCTCTGTCAATACTGTAGAAGTACAAATAGAAAGAAAATTATATTTATTACTCACCACCATGCCTAATGAAGATTCTTGGTGGTAAATTCACTTCTGGCAACCAATATGGTGTAATTGTGCTACTCTAAAACTGTTTTATAACCAGATACATTAATATCTGATAATTTTATGCACATCACACATGTAATTTTCAAAAATATATTTTATTGTGATTATATCTTCTACATAATCAATTCCTTAAGTTGATCATTTAAAATTATGTATTTAGATTATATGTTCAGATAATATTCATATTGCAAGTGTTGAGGTTAACTGAGACTATTGTAAGCATTCTCCTATTATTACAAAGAAAGGAGGAAAAGTATCTTATGCATTATAAAATATTTTTAGCATGAAGTAAAAAACACACAAAAGAAAACAAAGTGAAAAAGGGTTTTCACTATTTTGTATTTTAATATTATTATTTATAAGAGAAATTTCAAAATAATAATGAAATAATTAGGGACATATTAAACAGCTCCCGTGTATCTTTCAAAGAGAGTAGACTTATTAGCTATAGACAAAATGACCATTTTAATAATTAGCTAGTTTTCTTACTGCATAAATTAATCTTGAGATATGTCAGGTTCTTGGAAGAGGCAATGCATTTTAGTTCCACCAAGACCTCTTTTTATAAACTCTCATTGTATCATTAAACAGTCAAAGAATTAATTTATTTCCCAACTTGTCAATATTACTTCTGAGAATATACACATTGACTATGGAAATAAAACTGATCGTAAATAATTTCTTGCTTCCTGGTTTCCACTGAATATCCAAGCTTTAACATTTGTATTTTAGCATCCTTCCCAGAATTGTCTTCAGAAGGACATTTCGTTTTATGAGTTTTATTAAAAATTCCATTAAAATATGCCATTTATTTGGTCAGATGTTTAAAATACTTGACATGAAAAACAGGAATATATGAGAAAATTGAGAAACCTTTACTTCTGCTTACATTTAGGTCTCCTTTGTTGTGTAATTAATTCCAGCTAATTTAGAACATTGGTGTTTATGTGAAAAATTTAGAGTACTTTAAAATGCCTAGCTTCACTTACTATTGTAAATAAAACCCACTTGTCAAGACAAGGAAAGTATAATCCTAAAATAACACTTTATTCCAGATTTGGCAAAATTTTTAAGAGGCAATAAACACTGAATAAACCATAAAAATTTCCAAGAACCAGGGCTACAATGAAGCAAATATGCCATATCACTGTCCTCTGATTATTATCTCCTCATATTTATTAGAAATAATGAAGGAACACAGGCAAGTTTTAAATAAGATATAAGGAAACTGAGTTTCAAACTCTGATTTAATGTAAGAATGATAAATTGTATTTTCATGTAGAAAGCCAAATTGTATTCCCTGGCACAACAACTCCCACTCTTAAAAATATAATAACTTCCTGGAAGTAATAGGTAACATCTTAAAATTGCTTAGACAAAAAAAAAAAAAAGGTTTCAATCTTAACAGAAAGCTAATTATGATATGATATAATAATATAATATAATATATCATGATTTGGATAAAATGCAGACTAAATGGACAGAAAACTATAGAGATAAGATTTGTTATATAAGTAGATTTTACATACACACTAGTACATGTGTCTATTATTGTATGAATGTGAATTTTCACTCTTCACATTTAGTTACTTATCCACTTGAAGACTTCTTCCTGAGGCACAGTTGGCTCTATGCTTCTCTTACTGAGATGACAATTTGATTTTAAAAGTTCTTGATCTCCAGATCTACATATATTAAAAAAAAATAGTGCTGACAGTCTAGCATGTCAAAAGTCCCACTGTTCCTAACATGTCTTGGCAGATTCCTCAGGACTGTCATGATGACAAAATATTCTAATTTTGAATGTAAGGATATTAACCCTGACTGAATTAATCAGTAAAATGATATACAATGATATACAAAATGATATACAAAATGATATGTAATATATACTGAAGTTGATTTGCAATGGTGCACACCTTTTACCGATACAGTATTATAATGCAATGCTACTTCAATAAAAATTAAAAACTAAAAAAAAGCTGCTCTGCCTTTTGTAATGTGTTATATAGCTCACTGAAATTCAAATCTTTGAATATCAAAGGGAGAATATTCTACTGTATGTTTAATAATTATAACAACAAAATTATTGGTTATGATGTTATATTGTAAAACAGGATCATTTTGCTTTGTCTAACAATAATTCTCTTATTGGAGATGGAAGAAAGTCCACAAATGTGCTTATTTTGAGATCAGTATAAATAAAAGCCTATCTTACAAATGATTCGTGCTTCTAAACACCAATGTTGGATTGATAGATGATTTCTGTAAGTCACACACACACAAGTATATTATAATTACTTATAATGGTCCACGGAGAAAATTACATCATTGAAAACAGGGAAGGAAATAAAATTACAAAACATTTTAAAAGTTCTTTTTTCTCAAGATTTTCAACTTATAAATACTCCTTAGAGCTTTTAAAATCACCTGGGACTTCTTAATTTCCTTATTTATCAGTTATCCTGGTTAAGAAGGGCAAAGCTGAAAATTATTCAGGAAGATTAAATATATTCAGTGGAATGATACAGGATGTGCAAATTCTTTTTCTTATGCATATTTTAGCTCATTTGAAATGATTTTAGTTAGGTTTGGCTCAAAGGGTAATAAATATCAGAAACAAGAAGGAACATATGGGCATTAAAGCAAATGGTATAAATAAATTTAAAAGGAAATTAGATATTTTTATTACAAAAGAATGCCACAGAGAGCATGGGTTAACAGTGCAAGAAATAAGAGGGACAGGTGAAGTTGACTTATTTTCTAGGCATAGAAGCATGGGACACATGATCTTTTTCTACCCTGTAGTTTCTTATGTCTCACTGGAAGAGCCTATATTTTAAGATAATTATGTACAGTCATGGAGACGGTAGCAGCTGCATTTTAGCAAGTTGGTATGCAAATTACTAGCTCTACTCAGGTCATATGAGCATGAATTGATGAGAGATTTGAGAGAGAATGACTATCAACAGCTTCTGGTTGGAAGATCTAATGAACATTGTGAAAATTAGTGCGTGTAAGATAACTTAGCGCTGTCAGCAGTGGTTCAATTTTCTGAATTTAAGGAATACGAGAATTTACATCATATTCATAAAGTATTACAGTACAGAGGAGACACATCTACAGGAAGAGGACATTGTTAGATCCCATTTTCTCAAAAGATGATATATTTTGTAAGTTTCTTTTACTGGTTTTAGCATCATCCCAATTTGAAACAGCTGCAAATGTTATATAATTAGGTCAGAATGTTTTGTTGTCAGGAATCTCATTTGCTTACAGTGGCTTATGAAAAGGTCATTATGAGAAAAGAGATCTGAATAGATAAAAGATTCCAGCTGGTAAGCTATTATTTTAATTATGCAATGGAATCAGCTCTTCCCTTGCCAATATCTAAAGTTACTTGTGGAAAAGTTTTTCAGAGACTCTGTGAAGACACTCTTTTTGTATTATTTTTATTGCATGTCACAAGTCCATATTTAGAAAACTATCTGTATGTTTAAAATTTCCATTTGAATAATCTCTGCCAATGCATTGTCTCAACAGCATCTAATGTGGGGGCAATGATATACCTAACACTACAAGTTTTCTGTGTTCTCAAGGAATGTATAACCTATTTGGGAAAAAAAAATGTATATATACGTATATATATATACACAGTTATTATAAAGCACAATAGGAACCTATTCAGCATATAATTCTAATTCAGATTTTCTGTACTTAAAAGCTCAGTGTTTAGAATACTGAAAAATCAGCTTTTTCTGTTATCTTCTTTTTCCCCTCTAATGCTTAAATTTGTGTTTTCTTCTAACCTTTGAAAAAAGGAGGAAGTAGTAAAACAAAACTCAAAATCTCCTTTAATCCAGTTTTTTGGGAACAAAAGCTTTTTAATGTTATGAATTTCATTGCATCTGCAAGCTAAAAATAGCCTGGCCACATGCCCTAGCAATTAAGGTGTAGGACTGTTTTACGGGTTACATAAAGAAAGATAGAATAAATTGGAATATTTTATAAATCAGTTCAACCAAAACTTAATTTTCACAAAAGAGTCGATATGTGGGCTAATAATTTATATAGAGTCATTTGAGGAGTAGTGGATAGAACAACAGGTGCCTTTTGCTTTGGGTCTTTTTATAGGGGATTGAGTCCCGATCCTTTATTATGCCACAAAATTGCCCTGAGTCTAATAGTCAGATTAGTGGCCACATACCAGAACAATGAGGTTAGGTAACATGATAAGAAAGCTTTCATCTTTTGTTTTAGGACTTAACTGATAATGCCACCACATAGTCATAAGTTTAGGAAATTAAAGATCTGTCTTCAGATATTTTCCCCCATTTTTCTCCCTTTAAAATAGTCAAAATAATGTTAAGTTCACCTTACCTTCACTTAAATTGTTCATAAATTATATTCCTGTTCTCTTTAGCCAATCCAATTCTTTGTAAATTTTCTGATCTGGTTCAAGTCCATGTCCTTATAAAACTCCCAGCATTGGAGTTATATATATATATATATCTTTATTTTTAACTTCTTGGTGATCCCCAGAATGTTATGCCTTGAATTCCCTCAGTTTCCAGCAAACAACATAGGTACATAGATATTTAAAATTCCATTTTTCCTGAAGCACAGTATTTTTTGTAGGAATTTTGGTTGATTGTATTATTATTCTATTAATATGAATATACTTGCTTATGTGAATGTACATGGTAATTCTTGACAATTTAATACTTTCCATAAAATAATATTATGGAAATATGTTTTATATGTTTCAGTGATATTTATAAAGCTAAAAAAATGACTATTAGAGTTAGGTTATGTAATAGGTGATCACTTGTACAAGAGACATCTTACTTCCTAAAGGACATACCCAGGGACAAAAGATCAAACCCAGTCTGGAAAGAATTTACACATAATAATAAAACATTCCAGCAAGCTCCTCCTCATCCTTGAAGACCTGTCGTTTACTTCCTAATCTGAAAAATTATCTCTGAATTTGAACACAACTCTAGGGAATAATGATAGTTAGATTCTTGTTTTACTATTCTGTCTTGTACATTGCATTATCAAAGAACAGAATGCATATATTGAAAATATCATTTCTTTGTCAACTCAGTGAAACTCTCAGATCAGAAATCACACCTTTATTTTAGTTCAAATTTTTTTCAGATTATGTATCAAATAAATCTGATAAGGAAATTTGAAATGCCTTATAATATTTATATATTTTAAATATGAGCTATTTTCTGTGACTTATTTATTCACATTTAGAATATAAAAGTATTTAAGTTCGAGAAAACTATAACCATAGTTAATTGTTTTCATATATTTAAAAAATTGCTAACTAATGCTTCTATGTATTAGATCTCCCCTTTTAATTTGATCATGTAAGGGGATCGTGGCTATGAAAATAGAAAAAAAAAATTAAGTGTGAGACTTTATTTTTTACCTGGGAATTTAGATATTGTTAATCCTTATGGGGGTAGAAACTAGTAAGTTCTATAGATCACAACCACTTCTATTTAATTCTTCTTGATTTAATTTTATTTTCAGAGTGTCTTCACAGATTGTTTAGAAATATATGGCTATGTGGGGGAGGATAGAACATCACGGCTTTAACATTAAACAGGAGCATATATATATATATGTACATTTACAGAACTCAGAGAAAACAAAATGTGCTGAAGCAGCTGGAGTGTTCTTTTTCTGTTAGCAAGTTAGAGACAGGAGGATGAGCAAAATTGGCAGTTGGGCTGCATTGTGCTGACAAAAGCAGGACGATTTGTGCAAGGAATTTAGTGTGAGTAGGGCTGAGACTGACATGTGAGATCATATTTTACCTCCATCGTCAGTGGAATGATTTTGAAATTAAAGTGACTAGACACACAAAAACGTTATGCTTGATAGATCCTCAAAAGACTATCTGTACTTAAGAAAATGTGTGTATGCTCTTAAATTCATCCAAGCCCCACTGAAGAAATGTGGCATGAATCATATGGTTTTCTCAGTATGTGAGATGGTAATAATATGTGTAGTAAAATATATTTCTTTATGGAGCAAATTAACTCACTAGGGAATCCAGTGGATGCTCAGCAAAATAAGATATATTTCTGAAGTTTAATCACTTACATTTTCTAATCAGAATTGTTAATGAAAGTTTGGGCAAAAAAGAAAAGGAAAAAGAAAGTAATTCAATGGTCTTGACCATTTATAGGTATATAAGATTTTGATATTACTTTGATATATAAGATTTCATATTAAAGTACAAGCTAATTCACTGATCATGAATACTTTACTTCATCCTCAAATGGACAAATCATCGCAACAAGAAAAAAGAACTCAGGTTTCTTTAAATTTTCACTTGTATCTTTACATCACTGTCTTATTTAAAGATAAAATCCTGTGGACCTTGGAGTAGTTAGAATAATAAATGGATGGTAAATATTATATTGCACTATGGAATGTGAAAACATTTTGAACCACAGCGTGTATAAAAGTAATGTCCTCTGACTTCTTATGATATGTGTAAAGTCATTCATTATTGTTGAAGATACAGGGCTATTATAAACAATTTTCAAATGCACAGGAATAAAATTTAACATAAAGATTAACATATTTGTGTTAATGTTCCTAATATACTATATCCTAAATACAGTAGAGTTACTATGTGTGTTATATAAATAATAGCTAAATAATAACTGGGTCAGTAATGCAAGATCCCGCATGTTTATTATTTGAGCTCTTAATCTGTACATATTGTAAACACTCAGAGGTTATATCATAGAAAAATTAATATACCCTTCCACTAAAAATACATTAATGTCATGCAATTAAAATTAAAAAAAAAAGAAAGAAACCAAATGTGGAAAGCAAATAGAAATATTGAATAAAGAGTTCTCATCATGGTACAGGAATAAGTGGCTCCCAGTCTATGCCTATTATATACCCACTATAAAGCAGCGAATCAGTTTATTGCTTGGCACCAGGATCTGAGTCTGAGGAATGGACTAATTTGAAATGTTCGATATCCACATCTATTCTCGTTTTGCTTCTATTGACTATTTCCTCTCTTGACCATGAGTTATTGCTCTTTTTGCATCTTTATTTCCCATTTTTTCCAAATGGTACTGCTAAAAGGATATCAAAGACTGAAGGAAATAATATATATGTTCACATCAAGTAAAGATACGTCTCTTCTTTTTCATAACTCATATGAGAGTTAGATCTGAGTCAGTCTAATCGGTAGTTTAGACTGGCCAAAGATTTTTTGCATCTTAGAATAAATTCTCAATTATCTTTAAATAGATTTAAGTTCTTAGAAGCTAGGAATGGAAGCATTACAGACATTTCTATCACTTTATTGGCTGGCTACCAGTATAGTGGGGTGAGGGATGGAGGTTCCTAGGAATTTCTTTTAGTTCTTCAATTACATCCTTTAAGAATGTTAAAAGAGATTGACTGTCTTCCACCCTACAACCAAATCCACAGGGGCACAGTAGTAATTTGACCAAGAACTAAAGCATTCTTCTCCATCCTATTGCATGGTCAACTTATAGCCAGCTCTGAGACTGCATTCAAGGAAGGCTTACCTACAAGAGGGAAGATGTTTCTCTAGTAGCTCTCCTGCCCAGATCCCATGTTTGAACACTAATCTCTACCTCAGGTTAGGACTTCAGAGTGGAGAATGAGAATATGTTGATGAGTATGTGAAAATTCACTTCTTCATCTCTCTTTAAGATTCAAATCTGTCATGTTAGTCTACTTATGACCAACAAATTATAAAAATCCATCTGATTTCCAGTTACTCCCATATCTGGAAGAATTCCCCTGCTTCTGTTACTCTCCCAAAGATGAAAGCTGCTACCAGTCTCTAATGTTCTATGAAGAACTTTTCTGTAATTAAGTGCATTTAACATTTTTGCATCCTTGCTGTGCTAACAGAGTCGCACCAGTACCAGGAGGCTATATTGAAGTTTATATTAATTAAACTGCAGTAAAATTGAAATTTATTTCCTCAGATGCACTGACTGGAATTTCTAGGGCTAAATAAACACAGGTGGTTAAGGACTATCAAATCGGATAGCGCAATATAGAACATTTTATTGTCACAGAAAGTTATAATCCACAGCACTGCTCTAATAGTTTAAAATAAGCTAAATTTATATATAAATATATATTATATGTTTATGTATGTATACACATATATATGTGTATATATATAAAATCCAGCATATTTCATGGTTAATATGAGGATAACGCTTGCTTTTAACTTCTTATATAATGATGAGACATGAAAGTTTTTTTATTATGTTCTTGATTTATTCTTAAGAGCTTTTATTTCAGTGCAGATAGGTATGTCATTTATATTTTCCTCTATCTTTATGATTTTATTTTTATTTTTTACAGTTAATTCTGAATTGTACAAATACAATAAATCTTTAGTGTGCTTTTACTATTTAAAGCAAATATTTCACACAAATTGAATATATATTATTTTTTACTTATGCTTATGTATCATTCATATATATATATAGTATTTATAAATAATAGTGCCTAATTGTTGATATTAGTCTTTCAGTTTTAGTTACAATATTGCACACATTTTGTTATTATAATTTGAGAATATAGTTTAATAATCAGTATAATTAGCCGGCACTATTTTGCCATAATTTTCAATATTTTATTCATATTCTCAAATATAAACTATTTTATTTCCTTCAGAAAAATTTTAGACTCTCTCGTGGGAGCTTCATTTTCTTCACAATAACATAAAACAGCAAACAAAATGGCAGCTATTATTAAAAACTACCCACTTTAAAAGATTACTTGAAAAAGTACGTATTTCTATCTTTATTTCATATTTGTTCATGTTTCTAGTTACTGCTGCCCTAAAGAATATATGCTTTTAGCATATCTTGATTGAGATCATTTATGTTTAGTGTCTAATTGATTATTTTTAAGAACAATGCTTTCTGATTTCTACTTATTTATGTTCAATATACTGACATCTTATTAGTTTGATACTTAAATTTTCTTTTGATTGAGACTCATAAATATAAATAATAATAAGAGACTCTTCAATACTGCCATTCTATACCTATTAAATGCCTGTCTGATCAATGTATCTATAAGAATATTAAATTCTAATGGAGATAGTAAGCATTTTCCATTTTTTCATGTTAATTATAGGAAATCTGGACACCACGATCAAATTTGCTATTGACTTTTTTTTTAAATAGGGGAGCCTTTTAATAAAGAAAAAAAATCCTGCAGGCAAAGATGTTGCTAAGGACAGTTTGATATCATTTACAGTATCTACTTGCTGCAGGACAAACACCCCACAACTTATCATTTTAAGAGAAAAAAATTTGTTCTTTCTCACAATTTTTTGCTGACTGATCCATTAGAATGTTCTGTTGTTCCATATGATGTCATTCTTTGGATCGTCACTCTGATAAAAGTCCTAAGTAGAAAGCTAGCTAGCTATATTTCCTTGAGACAAAAGATGGAATATTGGAATAGCAAAAACGGGATGGCGTTACTTGCTGATGTCTAAGCAGTAGGAGCCAAAACCCTGAAGTCAACTCCACCAAGGTCCATAGTGAATTCGGGCCAAGAGGAGCAGCTGCTTTTGGGCCCCTTCAGCAGATTGAGTCCAGGACAACTCAACTCCCTTTTGCCCACCATTAAATACGAGCTTGGTTCATTAAAAATGGGACAAAATTGATATTTATTTTAAAATGTCAGGCAGATCAGGAAATATGGAAAAATCAACAGTATTGTCCCACTGAAAATCTGATGATTGATTGGTCAGCCTACTAAATGGCTTCTCTTATATGTCAGGAGGTATTCCATTGCATTATCTATCTGTGAATTTAGCTTGGACTATTTCACAGAATGATGGTCTCAAGATAGTTGGGCTTTGTTGACTTGGCTGAATTCCAAGATTTAGAAAGCAAATAAAGATTTGCTTTAATATTAGGCTCAGAACTGATAAGACCACTTCTGTCACATTCCCTTGGTCAGGCAAGTGGCAAAAAGAGTCAAGTTTCAAGGGGAACTGAAAAAGACTCCACCTTTTAACTGGGAAAGATTTGAATAAAGTTTCATGAGCTGCTTAGTGAAAGTACGACTTGTACAATGTTGTTTACCTTAGGCAGACAAGAGGAGAAAAATAAATACTCTAGTCAAGACGTGGGCCATGTTATTCATTTAATGATTGTTTCTGTGAATTTTCTGAAAGTGCCAAAGTAATAATGGTAACTGATTCTGGACTGGACACTGGAAGGCCAGGGAAAACTCAAAACTACTCTGAGATTAACAAAAATAATTAGAATAAAATTAAAAATCCAGATTCATCTCTTGGCTCAGCAACTAAAGTGCAGCCCATGTAAAACTCAAGGACCCCAGTACAAGATCTGGTACTAGGGAAAGGAAAATTAAAATTAAAAAAAAAAAAAAATGAACTCATCCAGATATACCTGTAAATCAAAATTCTTAATGGAAAAGAAAAAAATTGTAGGAAAACATGATTTGTGATATAAAACGCTCTTCCAAATTGTCAAGTAATAAGCCACAAGGAGACTAAGAAGAGGATATGAAGCAGCAATTTAGAAAATGATAGATCAAAGTAAAAAATAAATTTTAAAAGTTCCTCAATTTAGAAATTAGTAACATATAAATTAAATTAAAGAATAATGCCCACTAGACAGCAAATATGTAAAACACAAATATCACTTTCAGTTAAGGAAAATTAGCCATTTCATATATTTTTTGAAATAATGTAGATTATCATAGTATTTTTGAAATATTCTTGGAAATATCTGGAGTTGTCTACTAAAATGTTCATAAGCACACATTGACAGAAAAATTCCACTTCTGGGAATCAATCACTTAGAAATAAAAGAGCACATAGCTTTGAATATATGTAGGGTTTTTGCAAGAACATTTACTATACAATGGAGATAAAAATAATAGCTATAAAAAGTAAAATATATACCAATAGGAAAATTCTCAAATATTTTATGTTACATATGTATCACAGAATAGTATATTAAAATAATAAATTATGCTATAAAAGTTGACTTGGAGAAATGCAATATGTTATCCAATATCTTTATTAGTTAATTAAAGATATTTTTGTAGTTGTCATCATTACGTGATCATGGATAAAATTACAGTGGTTATATTGAAGATTGCTAATAAGACAGCAAAGGTGAATGCAGATGTGGGAAATAGTATAGCCATGAAAATGGAAATATAAAAAATATTAAATATTACCAGTAAGACATTCTTCATAATTTAAAATTTTATGAAAAGGAAGACATAAATTTTTAGATGTAGTATTATAAAATTATGGCATGAGTTGGCTTGTTCTGAGGCACAAATAAGACATTGGGACTCAGTGTGTAGGGGTCAACTGGTTTTATATGTAGATGAGTGTCTTCATCAGATAGATATTCTCCCTCTTTTTAGGTCACGAATATTGTCAAAAGCAAGAAAAGCAAAATTTATTGAACTTAGATTTCTTTTAGATTTCTTTTCAACACTGCACTTCTTCACATAATAATTTCTATTTAAAAAAAGTCTATGCCTAGAAACTTACAAATATGTTCTTAAAACTAATCCACATAAAGTCAAGACATTTAAATGATGTTTTCATATGTCATTGAACATTGAAAAATATTTTGAAAATTTGGGAAATAATTTCTGGTGAGACAACTACCTTAAAAAACTTAGATATTATTATCCTAGTTTATCAATAATGTGTAGCATTGGATAGTCTGCATTTTTATCTTATTTAGTTATAAAAAATTATCAAGAAGCAAAGATATATACACTATAGAATTTGAAAAATAAGCACTTTGATATTTCAAGATCCAGTTTTAGTTTGGGACTCTAGTACTTTCTACTCTTGGAATCAACTTAGAGAACAAGATTTTGACTTGATTACAATCTTCACATTTTGATACAGACACTCTTCTCTCATTTTGTCTTGTAACTATATTTACAAGACATTAAACCATACCTGACATAGAAAAGCATTAGTAATAAATACTGAGTGAATAAATGGATAAAACTGAATTAAATGAGGGAGGAAGATATGAAAGGAGAGAGAGAGAAGCTTCATTAATAAAGGGAAGAGTGAGTTTCAAAGGGAATTAACTGTAAATGAAGGGAGAGAAAAGGGAGTGATATTAGTAAACATACTATACTATATGTAAATGTAAAAATACTATTATGTATACCTCAAAACAAGTTATTGTGAAAATGTAATATCCCTTTAATAATAATGAAAAATGAAATTTAAAAAAGTAGGTGAATAGTCAATGATGTAAAATGCTAAGGAGATATAAAAGAAAGACCTAAACATTTAACCGGCTTTGATAATTCTAATTTAGAAATAGAATCTCAGTGCTAGAATATAGATTCATATATCAGATGGCAATGATTTGAGAAGAGAACTACTGAGGAAATTAGACAGTTAAAATCAGTACCTAATGCCTAGCATAAAACATATTCTTTTAGCATCTACATTTCAGTAAGCAAAGATAACAACCTTTACCCCTCAACTCAAAGCTCTTTCACAACTTGATTTAATGGAGCTGTAGCTATTTTCTATGAATGTTTCTGCTTTTTCAAAGCTTTTCTAGGTTATTACATCCTTCCCGAAGTCTTGGAAAGCATTTCAGTATTTCTTGATGTGAATGACAGGCAAGTTTTAGGGTTAGATCACTTAACTGAGGAAAGCACATCAAGAAATATGAGTAAAGATTCGCTTCACACTGCAACACATGGCTGTTCTATAAGAGTCTATAAGGTTCTATAAGGTTAAAATAAAATTCAGGTCATTTTTCCACAAATATTTACCATGGCAGTATTATCTTAGTTTGCATGTAGACAATGCATTTCAGCTTTGAATATATATCTCAGAACCTCTTCATGGACAGTGCCTTTCTTCTATGACTTAGGTTACTTATTGTTGTTTTGGTTTGGTTTTTTTTTTTTACAATTAATGAACACATTGTTCTGAGATCATCCTTCCACTTTTGGTCCATGAATGTTTTCTCTCTGGTTCTATATTCCAGTTTCAGCCTCTGCACTCTTCAGATCTATGAAAAGTTGCTACAGGAACAAAAGCTTTTAAAGTCATTTTACTTTAAACCATTAACTGAACTAAAGCTCAAAGACAAACTCCTTCTGAACTGTTAACATGCCTTTAGATGCTTTTAAGAGACTATCCAGTGTTTAAGAAAAGAACATCAAAATTTGCTGTAAACTGAATCCACTAAAACTTCAAGTTTTCCAGTTTGATTACATTCTCGTTTTACTGGTGAGTTTCTCTTGATTATGATTGAATTTATGCTGAATATCCTTTAAATGTTTTTGACAAACATTTAGCAAATTCCCTATATTGATTAACCTTTATTATCAGCAAAATTCTATATAACAAAATTTGGAAGTTGTTATACTCAATATGGGTCTTCTTTAGTTCAATATTTATCATTTTAACTTTTTTTGTGCTATAAAAAACACATTGAAAAGTGAGTACAAAAGAAAGTTTCTTCTCTTTGTTAATAGCATGACTACCAACAAAATCAAGATAAATATTGCCACTAACTGGGAATCAGGCTGTCTACTAAAAACTGTCTACAAATACAACCACCATCTTGAAAAGCAAGTTTAACATTAAACATTATAATTTATTTTACTTAATTTTTGAATACTTTCACTCACTATCTTTTTTTCAGATTATTCTTTTTTGTGGTGAGTATCAATACTATTTTTTTCTGGGTGTCCTTGTTTATTGTGTATTACCCCATTACACAAATATATTAGTTCCTTATACATGTATTCTGTTTTTATTATTTAATTCATTCACAATACTTTACATTTATATACTTATGTGTGTGTATATATATATATATATATATATATATATATTTCAGGAGAATAAATTGACTCAATAAAGACAATGTGGTATTTATACTCAATGGAAGTCTACTCAGCTACTAAAAAAAGATGAAAGTGTACCTTTTAAAACAATCTGGATGGAATTTGATATGGTTCACCAAGTGAAATTATCCATGCACTCTTGATGAAAATGTGGTTTGATTCCAGAGTAGGGCACTTAAAAATAATGCAGGTATGAGTATTCTTATCAGATATTTTAGATGGATATGTATATAAACATCTACCTTATGGTTTTTTTGGCATTCTTGTTTGATAATCTAGTTAATTTTACTAGATGATTGATCTTTATTATCTCTACAGAATAATCATACTTGGTTTGTATTTGATATAAACTAATTTCAGTATTCCATACTTTTTGCAAGTCTTTCTCTCTCTCTCTCTCTCTCTCT